>CAKNYM010051663.1:91642-114731 GCA_932195095.1 Andricus curvator | reverse complement strand
ATAGAGGATAGAGAATAGAGGATAGAGGATAGAGGATAGAGGATAGAGGATAGAGGATAGAGGATAGAGGATAGAGGATAGAGGATAGAGGATGGAGGATGGAGGATAGAGGGTCGAGGAAGGAGGATGAAAGATGGGGGATATAATGATGGATGTGGATCTGAATAATTGGATGGACGGCTAAAGAGATGGATTCGCACACATAGGTTCCTATAGATATTCCTCTGTAATGTTCTTATTCGCGACACTCCTAATATTTAAAAAAGTTTTAATACCAGAAGGAAAAAGATTTTATTTTAATGTATATCTCTAAAGCTGGAGAAAACAGTCAATGAAATAAAGAGAAAGAGAATGAGGGGGTGAGGGGTTATTGGATGGGGGACGTGAATGAGGATAGAAGGGGAAAACGAGAGCGACTTTTAGTGGGAAGTGGTCCTCTAAAAGAGGCAATGCTATATACTTTGCCCACTTAGAACGATGAAACGTTCCAACGCCTCAGAAGCCGAAACTGCAACTGCAGTCGGCAAAAGCCTACGATGCACTTGCGGTATGCCATGCCACTCTGAATGCCTCCAAAGAGATCTGACGAAGCGTCAGAATCTCAAAAGCATTTTTGAGCCAAATGCATTGCTGTGTGTAAAAAGAACAGTTGGGGACATTAGGGTGGCTCAAATAAAAAAAAATTCTCACAAAAAAGAAAGCTTCCATTTGGTGTTAAAAGAACGGAATTTTTCTCAAATTTTTTGGATAACAGCAAGTACGTTCCGACGAGGGCTGAGACGCCCACAAACGTCAAACAAATTATTCTAAGAGCTTTTTCAGTTAAAAATTGGATTAATTTGGTGAAAAGTTTAACCATTTTGTTGAAAATTGTTTTTTTTTTTTTTTTTGTAGAAAATTAATTTATTCTACTGAAAACTTAACTACTCTGTCTTTGAATATAAATGTATCTTTTTCAATTGAAAATTTAACTATTTAAAAAAATTAACATATATTGTTAAAAAAAAAATTTTTGTGTGAAAAATAAATTTGTCAAATAAAAAATATATTTATTCTCTTTTTGTTTGAAAATTTAGCAACTTGGTTGAAAATGTATATTTTTAGTTGAAAATTTGAATACCTTGTAAAAATTTCGTCTTCTTATGTAGAAAATTAATCTTCTCGGTTGAAAATTGATGTTTTCGGTTCAATATTGAATTTTTTGGTTAAAATTCAAGAGTTTGATGAAACATTTAATTTGTTGAAAATTTAGCTTTTTGAGTTAAAAACTCAACTATTTGGTTGAAAATTCATGTAGTTTATTGAAAATTCATCATTTTTAGTAGCAAATTAATCTTCTAGGTTGAAAATAGATGTTTTCGTTCGAAAATTAAACTATTTTGTTGAAAAGCATCCTGTTAGGTTGAAAATTTGACTAGTTTGTTAAAGCCACTTTTTTCTGTTTAAAATTCATCACTTTCGTTGAAAATTCATCTCTTTGGTATAAAATTGAACTTTTTTGTTGAAAAATCGTTTTTTTTATTAAAAATTTTTTTCTTGAACTGAAAAGTTAACGATTCCAGTTGGAGATTCATCATTTGAGTAGAAAATTCGCCTTTTTTGGTAGAAAATTAATCTTCTTGGTCAAAAATTAATTTTTTTTAAATTAAAAATACCACTATATGATTGAGAGCCAATCTAAGCTTTGCAACATTAATTTTTTTTTGAAGATACATAATTTTAGTTCAAACTTTACTTCCTTGGTAGAAAATTTAACTAATTTGTTAGGAATCTGTCTTCAGTAAAAACCTCATTTTTAAATTCGAAAATGTAGGTAGAAAATGAATCTTCTCGGTTGAAAATTCGTGTTTTGTTGATAATTCGTCTTCTTTGGTTAATAGTTATTCTTATTGGCTAACAATATATGTTCTTCAGTTAGAAATGCAACTATTTGGTTTCAAATTAATGTATTTTGTTTAAAATTTGTATTTTTTGGTGAAAAAATAATCTTGTTGGTTGAAACTTCGTTTTTTTTTTGTTAAAAATTAAACTACCTGGTTTAAAGTCGAACTACGTTGTTAGAACTTCTGATTTATTTTATTTGTTGGTTAAAGATGCATAATTTCAGTTAAAATCAACGGTTTTTTATTTGATATTTAAATCTTCTTTGGTTCAAATATCAACTATTACATATTTTGTTGAGAATTCATCTCTATTAGTTGGAAATTAATTTATTTGTAGGAAATTCAACATTTTTGTTCAAATGTCATTTTTTGGTGAAGATTCATCATTTCAATTCAAAATTAATTTCTTTTGTTGAAAATTTGACTATTTCTTTAAAATTTTTTCCCTTTTGGTTAAGAATTAATTTTTTAACTGAAAATTTCACTATTTTAGTTAAAGATTCGTTACTCTAGTTGAAAATTTATTTCCCCATGAAGTTTAACAAGTATTTCCCATAAGAAAAAGAGACGTTTTTGTAAATTTTATTCAGAATCTTCAATATCAGCTGAATCAAGTTGTAACTGAACATTTCTCTTCACAATTAGCCATAGAATACGAATACAATATCACTTTATAAATATCACCCCCATAAGTATGTTTTATAGGGTCCCAAAAAAAAACCCAGAAGTAAAAAAATGGGTTTTGCGAGTTTTCGGCGCTAATTTTGATATTTTTGGCGTCTTTTTTTATGCAAATTGTTTCTAATAAATAAAATACAACTTTATACTGATAACAAGATGTTTGAGTAAATTTTTTAAACAATTTACTATTGTTTTTAGCAATATCCTCTTAGAATGGAGATAGAAAGTCGCGGTTTTTTCTACAATTGTCCACTTCTTATCCAATTTTCGATTAGAGAGAGTTAAATAGTTCATTAATGTTAACAAACATAATTGTTTAAAAAATGTATTATTAATGATATTCCCTCACAATAATGCTAGAAAATTGCAGTTTTTTCAAAAATCTTCTACTTTTTGTCCAATTTTCAATTAGAGTGAGGTAAATAATTGATTAAAATCAGCAAACTCATTTGTTTAAACAATTCAATATTATTATTAATATTCAATTTGGAGAATGCTAGAAAGTTGTGGCTTCCTCTGAAAATTACAATTATTTTTCTACTTTTCACATAGGGTGAGTTGATGATTAATTAAATTTAGGAAAAATAATCATTTAAACAAATTATTATAGTTTATAACTATCTTTTTCTTTATTAATGAAATATATTTGCGGTTTCTACTGAAATGTTTAACTTTTTACCCACTTTTTACTTAGTGAAGTAATAAATAATGCAAGTTAAGGAACATAGTTCTTTAAACAATATATAATTGTTTATAACTATCTTCTTTTTGATAAGTGCTAAAAAGTTGTGGTTTTTTCTGAACTCTTAAGCTGTTCATCCACTTTTCACTTAGTGAGATAATAATTAATGCAAGTTAACAAATATGATTATTCAAACAATTGATTATTGTTTATAACTATATTCTCTTGAAGTAATGCTTAAAAATTGCTTTTTCCTGAAATCTTTAGTTTTTCTTTGACTTTTATCTTGACTTTTAGTTATCAAAAAAATAATAAGTAAACATCAAAATGAATCATTTTTTAAAGAGTTTTTTACCTTTTTAAGTGAATTATGTTTGCTCTTTTCCTTATGCAAAAAAAATTAATTCAAACAAAAAAGCTATCTTATACAAGAGACAAAAACAAAGAATGGAATAATTAGGAGTAGGTGGAAGAACTAGGTGTGTAAATGACTTGTAAAAGTTTTGTTTTAAATTACAACAAGAAGTTTTTGTAAAGCATGAAAGAAAAATTTGGAATTGAACATATTTTTATATCAATCCCCTCCAGAAAAATATATTCGCGAAAAAAACTATTATTTTTGCTCAACTTCAATAATAATTGAGTCACTTCAAGTGAAAAACAGACAAATAGTTACAAATTAAAAAAAAAAAACCGCAACTTTCTACCATTAAGCAAAGAGAATATTATTAACAATAATAATAAATTGTTTAAACATTTATCTTTGTCAACTTGAATTATTTATTACATTACTCTAATCGGCAAATGGACAAAAGTTACAAAATTCAGAAAAAAACCGCAACTATCTATTATTAATATAGAAAAAGATAGCTATAGACAATAACAATTTTTTTAAACAATTATTTTTGCTTATTAATATCTAATCATCATTAAAAAGTAGTATTTTATGTATTAGAAACAATTTGAATTAGAAAAATCGCAAAAAAATCATATATAGAGCCAAAAACTCGCAAAAACCATTCTTTCACTTATGAGGTTTCTTCGGGACTCTATAAAAAATACTTATGAGGGTATATATATACCATTAAGCCACCCTTTCGGGGTAGGCGTGACACTACCCGACTCTAAACCGTGATATTCAAAAAGCACTATTTTATTCGTATTCTATGGCTAATTGTGAAGAAAAATGTTGAGTTTAACTCAATTCAGCTAATATTGATGATTCTGAATAAAATTTACAAAAACGTCTTTTTTTCTTATGGGAAGTACGCGTAAAACTTCATGGGGATTGCACTACCTCTGAATATCATTTGAAAAAAAAATTGAAAAAAAATTTTCCAATGCATGTTTGGACCACCTTAGTACACAATGCTCTGTTGGGGTGATTTTTACTGTCTGAGGAAGATAGTCATATTGGGGGGGGGGGGGGGATTTTTTCTCGAGTCCATTTTTCAAGAGAATACAAACATGAAGGGTTTCTTTCCAAAGGGCGCGGTAGTGAGGCTTTAAAACAGCAGCATAAGAGTTGGGAGCAGTAAATTATGTAGCATAATGCCTTTCTACGCTCCATCCGTCAATGTCACGACCTGCACCTTTTTAAAAGTCTAAACTAAAGTACCAACCACCCGAGCCGACTAATATAACCCTATTTACCTTTCACGCATTTTTAACACAACTACATTTTTTACACGTCCACATTTTAAATACCTTCACATTTTTAACGACCTCGTTTATTTAATCCAGGTTCGTTCCGCTAGCACCTCTACAACGGAATTTGAACACTTTTTGCTTCCTCATAGAGGAAGCTTTGTAATGGTAAAATTTTCCAAAATTTTCAAATTCATTTAAATAAATTTTCCTCCATTTGAAAATGTTTAATACAATCTTCTAAGCAATTGTCCGAATGTGTGTGTATATGTGTGTATGTGTGTGCGGATGTGTGTGTTGAGTGTGGATGTCACACTTTTTTGTGAACACGATAACTGAAATAATTCTGAAAATATTTATTGCATTTTTTAGCACTTAATAATATTTTAAAAATCAATTTTTATAGTAAAACTTTTTTCATTAGCATAATTCAAAGTTCATGCAAGAATATAAAAGATTGCTTGGTTCGAGACGAATCGATTGACCTACAATATTAATACATTTTATTGAAGAGTAGGGAAGTTATGGTAATTCATATATTTTTAAAATCGATTCTTATAGCAAAACTTTTCTCATTCTCATAATTGAGAGTTGATGCAAGAATAAAAAAGTTGCGTTGCTTTGAGAAGAATCGATTGACCTATAATATTAATATATTTTATTAAAGAGTAAGGAAGCTATGGTAATGCATAATACTTGAAAACACGGTTTTTTAAAGTAAAACTTTTTTCTTTGACATAATTCAAAGTTGATGCAAAATTATAAGAGATTCTTCGGTTTAAGACGATTGATTGACCTACAATATTAATACATTTTATTGAAGAGTAGGGAAGTTATGGTAATTTATATATTTTTAAAATTGATTCTTATAGTAAAAATTTTCTCATTCTCATAATTGAGAGTTGATGCAAAAATAAAAAAGTTGTGTTCATTTGATTCGAATCGATTGACCTATGATATTAATACACTCAATTGAAGAGTAAGGAAGCTATGGTAATGCATAATATTTGACAACATCGTTTTTTATAATAAAACTTTTTTCTTCAACATAATTCAAAGTTGATGCAAAATTATAAAAGATTCTTCGGTTCAAGACGAATCGATTTACCTACAATATTAATACATTTTATTGAAGAGTAGGGAAGTTATGATAATTTACATATTTTCAAAATCGATTTTTATGGTAAAAATTTTCTCATTCTCATAATTGAGAATTGATGCGAGAATAAAAAAGTTGCGTTGATTCGAGTCGAATCGATTGACCCATAATATTAATATATTTTATTGAAGATTAAAGAAGCTGTGGTAATGCATAATATTTGAAAATACGGTTTTTTATAGTAAAACTTTTTTCTTCAATATAATGCAAAGTTGATGCAAGAATATTAAAGATTCCTTGGATCAAGGCGAATCGATTGACTCATAAAATTAATACATTTTATTCAAGAGTAAGGAAGTTATGATAATTTATATATTTTCAAAATCGGTTTCTTACCGTAAAACTTTTTTCATTAACATAATTCAAAGTTGATGCAAGAACAGAAAAGATGTGTTGACTCGAGTCGAATCGATTGACCTATAATATTAATACACTTTATTGAAGAGTAAGGAAGCTTTGGTAATGCATAATATTTGAAAATACGGCTTTTATAGTAAAACTTTTTTCTTCAACATAATTCAAAGTTGATGCAAGAATATAAAAGATTCCTTGTTTCGAGAGGAATCGATTGACCTACAATATTAATCCATTTTATTCAAGAGTAGCGAACTTATGGTAATTTACATATTTTCGAAAATCGATTTTTATGGTAAAAATTTTCTCATTCTCATAATTGAGAATTGATGCGAGAATAAAAAAGTTGCGTTGATTCGAGTCGAATCGATTGACCTATAATATTAATATATTTTATTGAAGAGTAAGGAAACTATGGCAATGCATAATATTTGAAAATACGGTTTTTCATATTAATACTTTTTTCTTCAACATAATTCAAAGTTGATGCAAAAATATAAAAGATTCCTTGTTTCGAGAGGACTCGATTGACCTACAATATTAATACATTTTATTCAAGAGTAGCTAACTTATGGTAATTTATATATTTTGAAAATCGGTTTTTTATAGTAAAACTTTTTTCATTAACATAATTCAAAGGTGATGCAAGAATATAAAAGATTCTTCGGTTGAAGACGAATCGATTGACCTATAATATTAATACATTTTATCAAAGAGTAGGGAAGTTATGGTAATTTATATATTTTTAAAATCGATTTTTATGGTAAAAATTTTCTCATTCTCATAATTGAAAGTTGATGCAAGAATAAAAAAGTTGTATTGATTCGAGTCGAATCGATTGACCTATGATATTAATACACTCGATTGAAGAGTAAGAAAGCTATGGTAATGCATAATATTTGAAAATACGGTTTTTTATAGTGAAACTTTTTTCTTCAATATAATTCAAAGTTGATGCAAGAATATGAAAGATTCCTTGGATCAAGGCGAATCGATTGACTCATAAAATTAATACATTTTATCAAAGAGTAGGGAAGTTATGGTAATTTATATATATTGAAAATCGGTTTTTTACAGTAGAACTTTTTTCATTAACATAATTCAAAGTTGATGCAAGAACAGAAAAGATGTGTTGACTCGAGTCGAATCGATTGACCTATAATATTAATACACTTTATTGAAGAGTAAGAAAGCTTTGGTAATGCATAATATTTTAAAATACTGTTTTTTATAGTAAAACTTTTTTCTTCAACATAATTCAAAGATGATGCAAAAATATATAAAAGATTCCTTGTTTCGAGAGAAATCGATTGACCTACACTATTAATACATTTTATTCAAGATTAGCGAAGTTATGGTAAAGTATATATTTTGAAAATCGGTTTTTTATAGTAAAACTTTTTTCATTAACATAATTCAAAGTTGATCCATGAACAGAAAAGATGTGTTGATTCGAGACGAACCGATTGACCTATAATATTAATATATTTTATTCAAGAGTAAGGAAGCTATGGTAATGCATAATATTTGAAAATACGGTTTTTTATAGTAAAACTGTTTTCTTCAATATAATTCAAAGTTGATGCAAGAATATCAAAGATCCTTCGGTTCAAAACGAATCGATTGACCTACAATATTAATACATTTTATTAAAGAGTAGGAAAGTTATGGTAATTTATATATTTTGAAAATCTGTTTTTTACAGTAAAACTTTTTTCATTAACATAATTGAAAGTTGATGCAAGAATAAAAAAGTTGTATTGATTCGAGTCGAATCGATTGACCTATAATATTAATACACTTTATTGAAGAGTAAGGAAGCTTTGGTAATGCATAATATTTGAAAATACGGTTTTTTATAACAAAACTTTTTTCTTCAACATAATTCAAAGTTGATGCAAGAATATAAAAGATTCCTTGTTTTGAGACGAATCGTTTGACCTACAATATTAATACATTTTATTCAAGAGTACTGAAGTTATGGTAATGTATATATTTTGAAAATCGGGTTTTTATAGTAAAACTTTTTTCATTAACATAATTCAAAGTTGATGCATGAACAGAAAAGATGTGTTGATTCCAGACGAACCGATTGACCTATAATATTAATATATTTTATTGAAGAGTAAGGAAGCTATGGTAATGCATAATATTTGAAAATACGGTTTTTTATAGTATAACTGTTTTCTTCAATATAATTCAAAGTTGATGCAAGAATATGAAAGATTCTTCGGTTCAAAACGAATAGATTGACCTACAATATTAATACATTTTATTGAAGAGTAGGGAAGTTTTGGTAATTTATATATTTTTAAAATCGAGTTTTATAGTAAAAATGTTCTCATTCTCATAATTTAAAGTTGACGCGAGAATAGAAAAGTTGTGTTGATTCAAGACGAATTGATTGACCTATAAAATTGATACATTTTATTGAAGAGTAAGAAAGCTATGGTAATGCATAACATTTGAAAATACTGTTTTTTATAGTAAAACTTTTTTCTTCAACATAATTCAAAGTTGATGCAAGAATATAAAAAATTCCTTGGTTCGAGACGAATCGATTGATCTATAATATTAATACACTTTACTAAAGATTAAAGAAGTTATGCTCATTTATAATATTTGAATCATCTGTTTCAAACAGAAAAACTTTTTCCATCGATATAATTCAAAGTTGACGCATGAATAGAAAAGACTTTTTGATCATAAATTTTCAAATAGAATAATTCTGAAAATTTTTGTAGAGAAATCATAAAGCTGGGCAAGGGATTGGGTGCGACAGAACTTTTCCTTTCCAAAGTGGAAACACTCGAGATCGAATTCACAGCTTGTTTATGCCATACTTTCGGGATATTTTTGGGGATCAATGCCAATTTTTTGGCTATTTTATTTTTATGAAAAAAAGAAAAGCGAATTTTAGAGGGATCCAGAGCAGGGCGGTTGGGGTGGTCACCCCCTCCCCGAAATTTAAGAAACTAAATTTAAAATTTGAAAATTTGTATAGCAAGTACATACAGTACTTAAGGACTCTGAATTTCTTTGACAAATTTGAGTCTCCTAATTATCAGACCTTACTCCTATTTTTTTTTAATTTTAAACCACCTACACCCCCCCCCCCTTTCTAGGGCCCGTAAGTTTCTATTTTTTTTTCGTGAATTTATTTAGGGTTATTCTAAAAATAACGTAAGACGATTAGGGGGATGGCAGGGGGCGGGTGATCAAATCTTCCTAATACTAATATACTAATACTAATATAGAATAATTTTTTATGTTAATTTATTTTGTCTCTATGCTCTAAAATCAATATTTTTTAAAGATTGAGTTCTTATATTTTTCTTTTTAATTGTGAAAAAAGGACTCTCTACTTTCGCTGGGATCCGAACACAGGTCTTTCAGATTTCCGGTCTGATGCTCTTACCCACTAAGTAGACCTGGTTTCGGATCCCTGCGGAGCTACAGAGTCATTTTTTCACACTTAGAAAAATATGTATAAAAAAATGAATATTAAAAAAATATAGACTTTAGACCATGTAGACAAAAAATGTAAATACAAAATTGTCGACATTCACATTGTCAAGAAACTTAACATAAAAAATATAAATAACTCTTATGTGCGGAAAATTAATCTTACAAGTATAATGAATGACGTTGGAGTTAAACTTATAGGGGTTGTAAAAAAAATCTCGTTTCACCATAGCTTAGTGGGTAAGAGCGTCAGACCAGAAATCTGAAAGACCTGGGTTCGGATACCAGCGGAGCTAGAGTCATTTTTCACAACTCAGAAAAGAAAATTTTTAATCAAGATTAAAAAAATATTAATTTTAGACCATGTAGACAAAAAAAAATAACATAGAAATGATCTATATTCACCTGGTTAAAAATCTTAATATCCAAAATATACAAAATTTAGAATTTTTAAGTCACAAAGATGGATTTTCCACCAAGAAGATCATTTTAACAATAAAAGATGAATTCTCAATAAGATACATCAGTTTTGAACCAAATAGTGGAATTTTGAAGCTAAAAAGACGAGTTTTCCACAAACAGTTGAATTTTCAATCAAATAATTACATTTTCAACCAAAAAGAAAAATTTGCTACTAAGAAAATTAATTTTCTACAAAAAAGACGAAATCTCAACAAAATAGATAAATTTTTAACCAAATAGTTAAATTTTCAACCGAGAAGATTAATTTTCTACCAAAACGAAGAGTTTTCAATAAACTAAAGAAATGTTCAACTAAATATTTGAATTGTTAAAATAAACAGAATAAATTTTCAATAAAAAAAACAGTGAAATTTTCATCTTAAAAAATTAATTCCCAATGAAAAACTTTTCTTTGCCTTCCACAAAACAGTTGAAATTTCCACTACAAAGTTGAATTTTCAAGGCAAAAAGACGAATTTTCTCTACCAAAATGTGGAATTTTTAACCCGAAAGTATGAAATTAAAAAAAAAGTTTATTTTTAACTAACTAGTTTAATTTTAAGTTAGAAAAATTAACTTTTACCCAAAAAAGGGACTTTTTAACAAAGTAGTTTAATCTTCAACCAAAGAAATGATTTTTCTACTAAAATTATGAATCTTTAAGAAAAAAATTCATTTTTGGAAAAGTGAATAAAATTCCAACGAAATGCATAATTTTTCAACTAAATAGCTGAATCTTCAACCAAGAAGATCAATTTTCTACCAAAAAGACAAATGTTGAACAAACATAAATTTTCAACCAAATAGTTAAATATCTAAAATAAAAAAAATGAATTTTCAACTAAAAATGGAATAGTTGCATTTTTATTTGAAAAAAATTAATTTTCAATAAAAAAAAATATTTTACTAAAAAGTTGAATTTTCTACCACACAGTTGAATTTTCTACCAAATTATTGAATTTCCAACATAAAATGAGGAAGTTTCTATACGAAATTGTTGAATTTTGAAACATAAAATATCAAATTTCAACAAAAAAGTTCATTTTCAACCAAATAGTTGAATTTTTAGTTGGGAAAAAAAATGTTTACCCTCAAAAAGGTGAGTTTCAACAACTTTTAATTTTCAACGAATATTTGATATTTCAACAAAAAAAATTGATTTTCAGCCAAAAGAGAAAAAATATTCAACAAATGCATACATTTTGAACCAAATAGTTGAATTTTCAACTAAGAAGTTCTATAAAGAAAATTTGAAGAACATTTGAAACATCTGTTTAATTTCAGAAAAATATATTCACAAAAAAGAAAGAGATTGTTTAAAAAAAGATTACGTCTAATGTTGATTTGTTATTTGCTTTTAACTAAAAAGCCAAAGCAAAGTTAACAATTAAAAAAAAAACGGCTACTTTATAGAAATTATCTGAGAAAAAATATATACAAACAATAATAAATTGTTCAAACAATCATGTTGTTCACTCACATTAGTTATTACCTCACTAAGTGAAAAGTGAACCAAAAGTTGAAAAATAAAAAAAAATTGGCTTTCTAACTCTATTCTAAGAGAAAATAGCTAAAAACAATGATAAATTGTTTAAGGCCATGTGATGAGTGGGTCACGTGACAAGATTCCTACCTTACCGGCACTTCTTTTTATTTCCTGACTTATTTTCATAGGAAGCGCCACATCGAGTTGAAAATTTGGGATACTAAACAAGAAGCACTAAGAAAGGTGGGTCTCGTACTGAATTTTTATAATTATGAAAAAAGTTTTTTTTGTAACACATGCACGAAATGTTCGCTTTTCGAGGCATGTATTGCGTGCGGGAAGTGACCAATTCCAAAGCCGTGGTAAAAAGCAGTTATAAAAAGACTTTTTCTAGCTGCTGCGCTTGCGCAGTTCCAGCCAGATTACTTTTTCTTGCTGTTGCGCTTGCGCATTTCGATTCAGATTTACTTTCCATGACTATCGGAAAATTAACCTCAATCCATTATGATTAGACGCTTGAGAAACTGATTGTGAGCAGTGAATAGTGATTGGACAAACTCGAAGTGATAAGTTACCATAAATGACTGATAAATTACCATCAATTACCGATAAATTACCGAAAATCTTAGAAATTTGTGGATACCTGAAATTTCCGGTAATTTATCAATTTTCCATAAATTTCCGGAAATTTGGGAAATTGAGCAATTTTCCATAAATTTCCGGAAATTTGGGAAATTTAGCAATTCTCCATAAATTTTCGGAAATTTGGGAAATTTAGAAATTTTCCATAAATTTCCGGAAATTTGGGAAATTTAGAAATTTTCCATAAATTTCCGGAAATTTTTGAAATTTTCGAATTTCTTCCAAAAAGCTTTGGCTACCTGAAATTTCCGGTAATTTAGCAATTTTCCATAAATTACCGGAAATTTAGCAATTTTCAATGAATTTCTGGAAATTTTTGGAATCTTTCCAAAAAGCTTTGGATACATGAAATTTCCGATTATTTAGCAACTTTTTATAAATTTCCGGAAATTTTGGAAATTTAGCAATTTTCCATTTTCCGGAAATTTTTGAAATTTTCAGATTTTTTCCAAGAACCTTTGGATACCTTGAATTTCTAGAAATTTTCGGTAATATACAAATTCACCGAAAATTTCCCGTAATTTTACCATAAATTTCTAAGATGTACCATAAATTTCCAAAAAATGTATGCTTATTGTTTCTCAAATCGAAAATTTCCTGCATTTGTTACAAAAAATATCGTGTGCAACAGGTGCTGAATGTAGACAGTTGCAACTCTTGTGAAGTTTACAGTACTTGCCATCGGCTCATCTTCGGGTCGTTTCCGGCTTGTCTTCGGCTCGTTTACAGCTCGCCTTCGACTCGCCTCTGGATCGTACAGCAAACTTCACACTCGTGTGGAACTGCCTACTTTCCGCACTTGTAGCACAATATACTATTTTGTAAATAATTTTGTTTTGCTTTTTTTATGATTATTAAAATTTAGGACCAGACCCACCTTTCTTAGTGCTTATTATTTATTATCCCAAATTTTCAACTTGATGTGGCTACTCGTGTGAAAATAAGTTAGGAAATAAAAAAAGTGTCGGTAAGGTAGGAATCCGGTCACGTGACCCACTCGTCACCTGGCCTTAAGGAATTTAGATTTAAACATCTAATTATCAGTCGAAGATAGTATTTTATGTATTATAAACAATTTGTATTTAAAAAACAGCAAAAAAGTTATAGGCAATAGGGTAGAGAGTGATGATAAGTAGGGGAGGTGTTGAAAAAAGAGGGGAATGTAATAGGGGAGGGTGCGTAGTGGATGGAATGGAAAATAAGATAGTGAGTATGGAAAGGGGCTTAGATGAGGAAAGGAGAAACGGAGGGGTGGGGTACAGAGATAAGTTGGGAAAATCTGAAGGGGAGAGATAATGTGTTAAGGGAAGTAGGGGAGGAAATTAGCGTCATAATAGGCTACGAAACCCTTTTTGTAGGCGCATGGCGTCTTTCCGTCCTACTTTTTCTCAGGATGAAAATTAGGAAAAGTGTCGGAAAATAAAGGGAGAGCAAAGTAGATGTTATAAGGGTGGGCCAGTACTGAAAGTGAAGAGAAATTGGGGGAAGAAGGGTATTAAAGGGAAATGATGGAAGTAGAAGTATAGGGGACGTGAGAGAAAATAAGGAGGTGGAAGTAAGGGAATGATGGGCAGAATGGTACTAAAGGAATAACCGGGTTGGGAAGTCAAGGGAATTGATGGGGAATTAGGAGAAGTGATGAAAGGGGAAGTATAGGAAGTCAGTGGAGGAAGGGAGGGAGTGAAGTGAGTGGAGGAAGAGAGGGAGTGAAGTCAGTGGAGGAAGAGAAGGAGCGAAATGAGGAGAGAGATAGTAGGGTAGTGCAAGTGAGTGTAAGACGGAGGAAGTAGAAAATGGGAAGGGTAGGTGGATAGTAGTGGAAGTGAGGGAAAGTAGGGATGGTTGATGTGAGGGAAGCAGGAAGTGCGGTGAATGATAGGAGGCTGAGGAAGTAAGAATAGGAGAGTTATAGGGAAAGAGTAGGAGAAGGAGGGGGTATGGGGTGGGAGGGGAAGGAGGGGAGGGGAGGGGGAGGGCGAAGATTTGACGGAATCTTTTTTTGTAGACGCGTGGAGCACTTTTCCTGATATTTATTTACTTCTGGATGCAACAGCTGAAAGAGTTGTGTATATCTAGAAGGTTTGGCTAATTAAAAGCTTCTAGAATAGTTTGCTCAAACTTCGGGCATTACGTGCGTTAACAACATTTAGAAAGTCTTCCGAAACGAGAAAAGTTTCCCTTGCTTTCACATAAAAGGGTAAACAATCAAGAAACTGAGTCGGAGAAAATGTTTGTATTTATATCGTTAAATGCCACCGTATTCTGAAGCGCAATCAATTGATGGAAGTTGAAGTATATGTATTTCTACTTTATCTGATCATGTTTATTTTATTTTTTTTCTTACTTTTATGAGAATATCAGAATATCGGTGGAAATAGTTCATATAAATGTTTTTCTGTCTTAATGAAACCATTGCAAATTGAAACTCAATTTTATCGAGATTTGTCAGAAATAATTGGCGATAGGCGAAGTATGATCCTTATGAAAAATATATGTGTCTACTTTATATATTATTGCTACAGATTGAAGGCAGATTACTAATTATAACAACTGATTAAATAAAAAATTGCGTTCACCTCATAGTTTCCAATATCGATTTTAAAAATTGTTAATTAATGAGCATTAAGGACGAGGGTCGATTAAATTCTGATTCCTTCCATTTTAAAGTAAAAATAATGAATAAAAGGTTTGAAATAATCTAATATTTTTCAATTACTTGTTTACTATAATTATAATTTGTTAAACCTCACCATTAATTTCCTCATTATAGCTTTGTAATTAAGTCCAATTTTCTGAAATAATTGTATTGAGTATGAAAGTATAAATTCAATAGCATTAAATAGATTTATTATTAAATTATAAGTTTGATATTTCATAACGAATTTATTAAAGAATTATGAATTGAAATGTTTTTAAAATAGTATAAAGTATTCCATACTATTAAATTTATAATTTCTTACTCAATACGATTTGGGAAATTTTCCCAATTGAAAAACGTAAACAATTCAAAAATCTATAATAAAAAATATTTAAATATCAGTAGTAATATGTATCCAGTTTAATTCTATTTAAATATAAGATTCTATAAGAAAAAAGATTATTTAAATAAAAGAAAAAGATTCATTGGCTCTCAGTCAAAGAAATTTTTTTTTGATCCAAAGAAACTTCTATTCGTTCCAAAAAATGTATTTGGCTTGAAGAAATTCATTTTTGTTGCGATAAAAATTGTTCACTAATTCTGAACCTTTTTTATGTTTTCCATTTTTTAAACTAATCCATTTTCAAGATATTGATAATCAAAAATTTGCCAATTTTTTTTTTTTTGAATTTGAACATTTATAGTTCAAAATCATGAAGTTTTGAAGATCTTTTTGAAATTGGTCTATTTTGAAGAATCTTTAATTCTTAATGTGCATAATTTAAAAAGATGTGATTTCGAATGATTTTTTTTTGAATATTTCAATTTTGCAGATATACAATTCAAAAATCTTCAATTTCAAAGATGTATGTATGAATCAAAAATTAAAAATTTGGGTTATTTTGAAGATCAAAAGTCAAGACTTTCCAATACTAAATCTTCCAAATTCAAAATATTTTTAAATTTAAATCTTCAAAATTCCAAAATTTTGTATTGTAAAACGTGAAACTTGTATCATTTTTAAAAGTAAATTCAAAAAATGAAAAACTCCTGAATTTAAAATATTCAAAATTCTACAATTTCAAAGAGTGAAAATTGAAAATTTTGGAATTTAAAAAATGTAGAAATGAAAATTATTCAATGTTCAATATTTACAATTCAAAGTTTCACAATTTTGAAAAGAATTTTTTCAAGATAATTGAAAATGCTTGAATTTTGAGAATATACAATTCAAAATAATTCAATTTTCAAGATTGACATTTTAAAATTTTTTGATTCTGAAAGTTTTTTTTTGTTCCATTTCAAAGATTTAGAATTGAAAATTCTTCAATTCAAACTATTTAAATTTAAAATTCTTCAATTTTAATATTTAAAATTGAAGATTCATCAATTTCGAATGTCTACTCTTTAAAATCTTCTAATTTTTAAAGTTTTTTGTTTTAAATATGTTGCTCAATTTTAAAGACTCACAGTGGAAAATAGTGCAAAAAATAAGGGAAAGATCAAGCATTTCTTTTTATATTGGGAAAAGAAGAAACAATATTTTTATAAGAAATTACATAGTTTTCAAATAATTTCTAATGATTTTTGCCATTACAGAATTTATTTTTTCAAATTGGATATACTTAGATAATTGAAAATCAATTCAGGGCTATATACAAACCCCGAGAAGACACGAAATTTGTTAAATAAACCATCTTTATATGTTTTAAATCGTTTTCATGATCAAAAATATTTCCTGTTCTAAAATTACCGAATGATGAAAGGGTAGGCACCTGCTTTATCGACCGAAGATTATGTAGAATGTTGTATTACCATCGATCGGTATAGTCGGAATTTGAATTGCCACCAGTCAGCAAAGTAGATTACATTTAGTCGATAAAGTAGAAGTCTAGATTATCGTTAATCGGTAAAGTAGAAATGTTACATATAATATTGTCGAAGTCGATAACGTAGGTTTATACTTTACATAAGTTTTTAAATATTAAGAGTTCTACACAGTTTCGAAACAGAAAAAAAGTGTTTAAAGAAATTAAAATTTTGTAGAAAATTGCTTAATATCCCTTAGAAAGAAACATAACATTCAGCATCCGTTAATTGTGTCATTAGTTTCAAAAAATAATAACTTATCTCGCTTTGAAGGGGGAAAAAATTGTATAAACAAATAAAACTTGTGCAAATAGATATTTAAACAATTTATCATTATTGTTAACAATATTCTTTTAGAATAATGCTAGAAAATAGCAGTTTTTTCTGAAATTTTTAACTTTTTGTTCACTTTTCACTTGGAGTGAGTTAAATAATTAATGGAAGTTAAGAAAATTATTTGTTTCAAAAAATTTTATATTATCTATTATTAATAATTTCAATTTGAATAATGGTAGAAAGTTGCGGTTTTCTCTGAAATTTACAACAATTTTTCTACTTTTCACATAGGGTGAATTAATAAAATTAATTCGATTTAGCAAAAATAATTACTCAAACAAATTATCATCCCCCCTCCAGCAGAATATATTCACAAAAAAGAGATTGTGTAAAATATGTTTCTCCCTAATGTTTATTTATCATTTGTTCGTGAATAAAAAGGCGAAGCAGAGTTAAAAATTTCAGATGAAATCGCAACTTTCTAGCACTAATCTAAGAGAAAATAGTTATAAACAATAATAATTTGTTTAAATAATATTTTTATTAACTTGCGTTAATTATTACTTCACCATGTGAAAAGTGGGCAAAGTAAAAAATTTCAAAAAAAACCGCAACTTTCTGGCATTAACATGGATGAAGATAGTTATTACCAATAATACATTATTTAAACAATTATTTTTGGTCGAATTATATAATTATTGAGTCACTCCAAGTGAAAAATAGACAAATAGTTGAAAGTTTCAGAAAAAACCGCAACTTTCTACCATTAAGCAAATAGAATATTATTAACACTGATAATAAATTGTTTGAACAATTATTTTAGCTGAGTTGAATTAATTTTTACTTCACTCTAATTAAAAAATGGACAAAGTTGAAAAATGAAAAAATGAAAAAAAAATTAACCTCTCTCTAATTGAAAATTGGATAAAAAGTAGACCATTTTTAAAAAAGCCGCGACTTTCTATCTTCATTATAAGAAAAAGTTGATAAAAACAATAATAAATGGACTAAACAATTTATGTAAACATCTAATTATCAGTATAAGGTAGTGTTTTATTCTAAATAATTTTGTTCTGAAAAAAGGTCTTCTCCTTTCGCTCCGCTGGGAAACGAACCACAGAAATGCTGATTTCCGGTCAGGTGCTTTGCCATTAAGCTACTAGAGAGATCGAGAGAAGAAACTTTTTTCAAAAATACACGCATTATTTTACTAGATGGTACAAATCAAATTTTTCAAGGAATCTGTCTTATCATTAGAGAATAAAAATAATTTTTAATAATTTCTTCTGAAAAAAGATCTTCTTTCGCTCCGCTGGGAAAGGAACCAAAAAACTACTGATTTCCTGTCAGGTGCTTTTCCATTAAGCTACTAGAGAGATCGAGAGAAGAAAGTTTTTTCAGAAATACATGCATTATTTTGCTAGATAGTACAAATAAAAATTTTTAAGGAACCTGTATTGTCATTAGAGAATGACCGAAAATGTTTAACGTCTTTTTAGCCTAGATGGAGCTATGAAAGAAAAATTATTTTAAATATTATTTCAGAAAAAAATTATTTAAAATAAATTTTCTTTCATAGCTCCATCTAGTCTGAAGAGACGTTAAATATTTTCTGTTATTCTCTGATGATAAAACAGATTCCTTATAGTGTTTTATGTAGCAGAAGCAATTTGCATGAAAAAAAAACCGCAAAAAAAATCATAACTAGCGCCAAAAACTCGCAAAACTCATTTTTTCACTTATGGGGTTTCTTTCGGGCCCTATAAAACAGACTTATGGGGGTGATATATAAAAAGCAATATTTTCTTCGTATTCTATGGCTAATTTTGAAGAGAAATTTTTTTCTTATTCTTATTGGAAATACGTGTTAAACTTCATGGTGCTTGCGCCATGTCTAAATATCATTTTTTCCAAAAAAAATGGACTTATTCTTTTTTGGATTCGATCAAATTTCCAGTTGTTATTCATAAAAATTCGAGAAAAAAAATGTCCAATGCATTTTGGGACCACCTTGTTGCATGCATGCTAGTTTTGATCAAAGTAACTTTGTAGGTGTAAACAAAAAATATATTTTCAGACATCGTATATTTAAAGAGAAAAAGGGGAGAAAGAGCAAGTTTTTTGAGAATAGGGGAAAAATAAGAAAATTTAAAAAAGGGATTTATAGATGGCCCATAATGTGAATTCGTTTCAACAGATGTATTGCAAAGTTTGAAGAGAGCAACTGAGTTGTCCCCGAATCGAGAGAAAAAAAAGTTGTCGAGAATTAATTCGGCTTTCGCAAACATCGATTTAGAATACCGTACGTTCTGCAAGTGGAGGCAGTTGAAAAATTTATCACCCATGGCTGGGTCACGTCGTGAGAATGGATTTTTCTTTCTCATGAAACATTCAACTTTCGTCACAGAATCACTCGTCCAGTTCGATTATTCGACCAACTTGAGAGCGACAATCCTACACTTTGATGACCAACGCTTCCGGCTCTATTCTCTCCCTTTTTCTTCTTTCTTCTATTTTCTTTTTTTTTCTTTTATTTTTTTCCCCGTTCGATTTAGTCGGTGCGGTGGTCAGTTGTAGCGAACCGGATTTCTGTGAATCCCTATTTTGAAAATCCGGAACGAAAACTAGCTTGCGAAGCAGATTAGGATGGTCTTATCACCTTTTCCACTGAAGACTCTATAAGAGTGGTTATATCGTTTTCCGCGCTCTCCGGGAAAGATAATTCTGATATCTTTGCTGGAAATCTTGCGGCCAAGATGGCAGACTAATGATAACGTTTGGCTAGTCTTGAAAATACGGGAAATAATTATCTCTTGTCTCTAAGGGGTCTTCCATATATTACTCTGGTAGAACAATTTTTACAAAAAAGTACAGAAAAATATTGCAATTGCAAAATATTCCTTTCGCAATTCCTAAAAACAAAAAAAATTTGTTTCTTTGCACAAAAATAAAATAGAGGAAAGAAAAAACTGAGAAGGCAACAAACCAAATCCCCTTCCTTCTCTTTTTTTTTTATTTCTTTCGTCTTTTTTATTTTGATTATTATCAAATCACAATATGAAAGCATGCACAATATTTACCATCGTTTCGGTGCTTACGCAGCACCCTTATCAAGGCAAGAAAAATTAGAGCAGGCAGAAACAGCGACGAAATAACGACGCTATCACCTCGATACCTGACAACTGAATGTGGGTCAAAAGACAAATCCGTTATAAACAAACAAGAAATGAGAGAAAGTCCAGACCCATGAAAATGTATTGCTAAATGTAATTAATCATACTAGAATAACTTTTGTTTAATTTATCCAAATCAGTTTTTGAATTAATAGAAAACTTATTTTGTTTTTTAATATAAAGCATAATATATATATATATATATATATATATATAGGTAGTTTATGACGTACTTCAGATTTTGCTATTCACAGTAATTTTTGCAAAAGACAATTTGAACATAATTTAAAGAATTTCAAACTCTCAATGCTGAATTTACTGATCAAGGATGTTTCAAATCATGTTAATTTTTTAAAAGTAAATATTTGCAGAATCAAAAGTGAATTAGAAGTATGTTTGCCAGAAGATAAAATCATTTATCTTCTAAAACATCAGATTTTCCTTAATCGAAGATTTTTAAACAACGATAAAAAATATGAGAACAAACTTTCTATTCTGATTGATCAACAAACTAATATTCTAGAGCAAAATTTGAATTTACACAAGATTTTTGAAAAAGAAGATAGGGATCCTTGGTTTGTAAATTTGGTAAATATTCAAGTTCCTGATTCAGTTACAAATATTCTCAGATTAGGTAAAGGTTTTAGTAACCATGTGATTAAAAGTAAATCGAAACAAATGATGGAAATAGTCAAAGATGTTGAATCAAATATATACAAAATTTCAATGTCGAAGAGCTTTGTTGATAAAAATTGTTTGCAAATTAGTAGTATTGATCGTAAAATTTCTGAGGGTTTAAGATAACGAAAGGTTTCCTTAAAAACAACCCTGATATAATTTGCATTAATGCTGATAAAGGCAATATTACAGTTTGTATGAAGAAATCGGATTATATTAGGGATATGGAGGATTTACTTTCCAATCGTGATAACTTTGAATTATTGAATGAAAATCCGCTGAAACAATTAAGAAGAGACACTTTCAAGATTCTAGACAATTGTAGAAAGAAAGGACTTTTGGGAAAGGATATAAGATGGATTGATATAAATACCGAAAACACAGTTCTTGCAAGATGTTATGGTTTGAGAAAGATTCATAAAGATGGCTATCCTTTGAGATTGATTATTTCAACTATTAACTTTATACTTAAAGATTCAATTACAACTTCCAAATACAATATTAAAAATAGCTGGTAATTTCAAAAAATTATTATTCAATAAATTATTCCTGATGACCATGTAATGATTTCTTTGGATGTTGTTGCAATGTTTCCAAGTATACCCCTTGAATTTGTTAAACAGGCAATTTTGAATAGATCGGGTAATATAAAAACACGTACTCGATTCAGTCAAAAAGATTTTATTGCAGGGATAGTTTTCATTATGAACTCAACTTATTTTAAATTCAATGGATCTTTTTATAGGCAAAAATATGGAACTCCCATCGGTTCAGTCATTTCACAGAAAAAACAGAAGATAAACTTTACATCGATTTCCGACGAAAGAATCTTTGCAACAAAAACTAACTTCAAAGGATAAACTTTACACAAATATCGGTTAAACATTCTTTTGTTTTTACATGACAAACACATGTATTTTGAAAGACGTGAAGTTGGCTGAACAAAACTTTATCGCTCTAAAAAATTTCCTGCAACAAATTTTATTCTTGGTTTTTTCTTTGTTCTCCGATTTAAGCAGAAATATTTATGGAAGATTTGGAGGTCTTTGCTTTCAAGAAGCTGGATTTTGTTTTGCCCTTTTACTTTCGGTATGTTGATGAAACTTTATTATGTGTTCCTCTAGCAAATTTGCAGGCATTTATTGATGCTTTTAACAGTTTTCATTCAAAACTTCAGTTCACATGAAATAGAGAACAATAATAGAATCGATTTTTTTGGACGTAGAAGTAATTAAGGGTCAGGATGGTAATATTATTACCAATTGGTATAGGAAAAGTACATATTCAGGTAGAATTTTAAATTTCTTTTCGGCTCATCCTTTTCAAAACAAAATTGCAGTAATCAAAAACTTAGTTGATAGAGCTCTAGGTTTGTCCCACATTTCATTTCACAAATAGAATTTGAATATATTTAGGAATATCCTTTTTCTTAATCATTACCCACAAAAGTTGATTGAGCAACATATCACAATTAGAATTCAACAAATCAAAAACAAACAAAGTAACATTTTATCTACAGATAATCAGGAAGAATGGAGAGAATATAGTTCTTTCAATACTTTTGTTCTTCCTTCATGTTTATACTATTTTCCATATACCATTTAAAATGGATTCAATAATAAATTTTGGTAAAGATCCTTCAGATAAATTTGAAAAAGGTGGTGTTGTTTACAAGATCACTTGCAAGATCTTTGAGATGACTTATGTGGGACAGAGTGGCAGACTTCTTAATACTAGGGTGGAGGAACACAAAAGTGATGTTCGTTTAGGACGTTGTTATAAGAGTGTTCTTGCTAGACATACGAGAGGATTTGTTGAGGTTGACCATGAGTTTGATTGGGATAATGTTGAAATTTTACATAGTGAGAGTAATGAGAGAAGGAGAGAATTCATGGAAATGCTTTATATTAGTTAGATTAATGCAGATGTTTAAGCGATGTTGTTTGTCTGAGTGATATAAATTTATAATAATATAATATATATAGGTAGTTTAT
>CAKNYM010051663.1:55760-86642 GCA_932195095.1 Andricus curvator | reverse complement strand
ATAAACTACCTATATATATTATATTATTATAAATTTATATCACTCAGGCAAACAACATCGCTTATACATCTGCATTAATCTAACTAATATAAAGCATTTCCATGAATTCTCTCCTTCTCTCATTACTCTCACTATGTAAAATTTCAACATTATCCCAGTCAAACTCATGGTCAACATCAACAAACCCTCTCGTATGTCTAGCAAGAACACTCTTATAACAACGTCCTAAACGAACATCACTTTTGTGTTCCTCCACCCTAGTATTAAGAAGTCTGCCACTCTGTCCCACATAAGTCATCTCAAAGATCTTGCAAGTGATCTTGTAAACAACACCACCTTTTTCGAATTTATCTAAAGGATCTTCACCAAAAGTTATTATTGAATCCATTTTAAATGGTATATGGAAAATAGTATAAACATGAAGGAAGAACAAAAGTATTGAAAGAACTATATTCTCTCAATTCTTCCTGATTATCTGTAGATAAAATGTTACTTTGTTTGTTTTTCATTTGTTGAATTCTAATTGTGATATGTTGCTCAATCAACTTTTGTGGGTAATGATTAAAAATAGGATATTCCTAACTATATTCAAATTCTCTTTGTGAAATGAAATGTGGGACAAACCTAGAGCTCTGGCAACTAAGTCTTTGATTACTGCAATTTTGTTTTGAAAATGATGAGCCGAAAAGAAATTTAAAATTCTACCTGAATATGTACTTTTCCTATACCAATTGGTAATAATATTACCATCCTGACCCTTAGTTACTTCTACGTCCAAAAAAATCGATTCTATTATTTTTCTCTATTTCATGTGAACTGAAGTTTTGAATGAAAACTGTTGAAAGCATCAATAACTGCCTGCAAATTTGCTAGAGGAACACATAATAAAGTTTCATCAACATACCGAAAGTAAAAGGGCAAAACAAAATCCAGCTTCTTGAAAGCAAAGACCTCCAAATCTTCCATAACTATTTCTGCTTAAATCGGAGAACAAAGAAAAAACCAAGAATAAAATTTGTTGCAGGAAATTTTTTAGAGCGATAAAGTTTTGTTCAGCCAACTTCACGTCTTTCAAAAGACATGTGTTTGTCATGTAAAAACAAAAGAATGTTTAACCGATATTTGTGTAAAGTTTATCCTTTGAAGTTAATTTTTGTTGCAAAGAATCTTTCGTCGGAAATCGATGTAAAGTTTATCTTCTGTTTTTTCTGTGAAATGACTGAACCGATGGGAGTTCCATATTTTTGCCTATAAAAAGATCCATTGAATTTAAAATAAGTTGAGTTCATAATGAAAACTATCCCTTCAATAAAATCTTTTTGACTTAATCGAGTACGCGTTTTTATATTACCCCATCTATTCAAAATTCTCTGTTTAACAAATTCAAGGGGTATACTTGGAAACATTGCAACAACATCCAAAGAAATCATTACATGGTCATCAGGAACAGGTTTTTGAATAATAATTTTTTGAAATTACCAGCTATTTTTAATATTGTATTGAGAAGTTGTAATTGAATCTTTAAGTATCAAGTTAATAGTTGAAATAACCAATCTCAAAGGATAGCCATCTTTATGAATCTTTCTCAAACCATAACATCTTGCAAGAACTGTGTCTTCGGTATTTATATCAATCCATCTTATATCCTTTCCCAAAAGTCCTTTCTTTCTCCAATTGTCTAGAATCTTTAAAGTGTCTCTTCTTAATTGTTTCAACGGATTTTCATTCAATAATTTAAAGTTATCAAGATTGGAAAGTAAATCCTCCATATCCCTGATATAATCCGATTTCTTCATACAAACTGTAATATTGCCTTTATCAACATTCATGCAAATTATATCAGGGTTCTTTTTAAGGAAACCTTTCGTTCTCTTGAAACCCTCAGAAATTTTACGATCAATACTACTAATTTGCAAACAAGTTTTATCAACAAAGCTCTTCGACATTGAGATTTTGTGTATATTTGATTCAACATCTTTGACTATTTCCATCATTTGTTTCGATTTACTTTTAATCACATGGTTACTAAAACCTTTACCTAATCTGAGAATATTTGTAACTGGATCAGGAATTTGAATATTTACCAAATTTACAAACCAAGGATCCCTATCTTCTTTTTCGAAAATCTTGTGTAAATTTAAATTTTTCTCTTGAATATTAGTTTGTTGATCAATCAGAATAGAAGGGTTGTTCTCATGTTTTTTATCATTGTTTAAAAATCTCCGATTAAGGAAAATCTGATGTTTTAGAAGATCAATGATTTTATCTTCTGGCAAACATACTTCTAATTCACTTTTGATTCTGGAAATATTTACTTTTAAAAAATTAACATGATTTGAAACATCCTTGATCAGTAAATTCAGCATTGAGAGTTTGAAATTCTTTAAATTATGTTCAAATTGTCTTTTGCAAAAATTACTGTGAAGAGCAAAATCTCGAAATTTGTTATCCAAGAAAAATATTTTTTCAGGTAAAACATCATTTCTTCGACATTCAATCAAAAACCTTTTCTGAAGGATACTGCTTCTTAATTCCTGGTGAGTGTTCTTGCTAGACATACGAGAGGGTTT
The DNA here is from genome assembly GCA_932195095.1 of Andricus curvator. Lineage (NCBI taxonomy): Eukaryota > Metazoa > Arthropoda > Insecta > Hymenoptera > Cynipidae > Andricus > Andricus curvator. Next base: position 84,072 of record CAKNYM010051663.1, on the reverse strand, counting down.
GTTGATGTTGACCATGAGTTTGACTGGGATAATGTTGAAATTTTACACAGTGAAAGTAATGAGAGAAAGAGAGAATGCATGGAAATGCTTTATATTAAAAAACAAAATTATTTGTCTATTAATTTAAAAACTGATTTGGATAAATTAAACAAAAGTTATTCTAGTATGATTAATTACACTTAGCAATATTTTTTCATGGGTCTTGACTTTCTCTCATTTCTTTTTTCTTTATAACGGATTTTTTTTTTACCCACATTCAGTTGTCAGGTATCGAGGTGACAGCGTCGTTATTTCGTCATTCTTCGTTGGTAAATATTGTGCATGCTTTCATATTGTGATTTGATAATAATAAAAACAAAAAATACGACAGAAATAAAAAAAAAAGAGAAGGTAAAGGATTTGGTTTGTTGTTTTCTCATTTTTCTTTCCTGTTTTTTCATTTTTGTGCAAAGAAACAAATTTTTTTTGTTTTTAGGAATTGCAATAGGAGCATTTTGTGGTGTTTGTCCAAATTTGATCGTTGAATTCTTGTTTTATTTTCAGGAAATCTATACATTAACTTGATTATTGGACGTTAAATGGGATTTTGAATTTGATTTCGGTCTAATTTAACATTCTTAAATTTCAATATTTTTGTATTTTATTGTAGTTTTAATTTTCTACAATATTTTACAAAAAATTACAACTACAAGAATCTACAGAAATTTACATGTTTTGCAGTCAAAAAGTTGTTGTTTTTCGACCTAGGATGATAAATATTTAGAATATTGCAATGAAATAATTTTAAATTAAGATGCGATTATGTATACGTGATCGCTATTACAAAAAAAGCTTCTATGTTTAAACTTTAAAGGAATAGTAGAATATTAGAAGACAATGAAAAATAATCGTTATTAAACAACAAAAAACCTTACAGTTGAAGTTTTTTTTCAAATACATAGCAATCGATTGGACACCATATATATCATTTAAAATTATGTAATTGCAATTTTCTCAATATTTGTCATCCTAGGGCGAAAAAGAACAACTTTGTAACTGAAGATAGAAATTGAACAATTGAGAAAACATTGATAACGGTCATTGAAATTAAAAAGCTAGAACTCTTGAAAATAAAAAAATTTTCACTTGAAGTTATAAAAACTGAACCACAAATTAGACACTCAAAGCGAAATACATACTTTAAAATTTTTAACTTTCAAAATTAAAGCTTAGAAAAAATGTTAATTCAAACGCTCAAAAATGTATTTATTTATCAAATAAATTTTATAAAGTTTCAAAATTATATAATCTTAAGCAATTTTGAGCTAGAAAAATTAATTTATACATTAAAATGTGTTTGGAAATCGTTTTAAATATTCTCTTAAAAATTAAAAAAAAAAATAATTTCGAAAATCTCCGGGAATCTAATAATAATATTATTATCTGGGAAATCGATTTTCTCTTGAAATTTTTTTAAAATCCTGCAAAAGTAAAAAAAACTACCTTAAAACCATGCAGATTCTTTTTTGACAATTTTGGAAATCTCATTAAATATTGTTTTAAAATTAATTTTTCAAAAGCAAAAAATTATTGTTAGTTTTTCTAGGAATTTTTAAAAACATTTTTCATTCATTTAAAACCTTTTTAATTGCTAAAAAAGCTTATAAATTTTGTGTTCGAAATCTTCAAAAATCTACATTCTGTATTCAATGGTTTTAAATCTTTACACGTTTTAAATTATTTTGGAATCTTTTTAAATCTTTTAAATATATTTTAAACTAATTAATTTTTTTATTATTTTAAACATTTTCAAGTTTTAAATTAAGTTCGGATTTTCTCAAAACTTGTAAATATTGCTTAGACTAACTCAAATTTTTTCTAAATTTATAATTTTTCAATTGTTATTAATGCATAAAAATTCAATAATTTCACTTACATTTACTAAAAATTTGTTAAATAGAACAATTAAAATTGTAACGTTCAAAGTTTAAATTTAACACTCTTAAAAATGTAATAATTGAATTTTGAACCATAAAGGATATTTTTGAAGAAATTTATTTTTTTTTAATGAACTGGATTAAGTTTTAGCGAAATAGTTGAATTTTTGACCAAAAACATGAATTTTCAACTGAAATGTTGAGTCTTCAACTTTAATAGTTAAATTTTTAGTTAAAAAATGAAATTTTCAACCGAAAAACAACAATTTTTCGCTAAAAAAGTTAAACTTTCAGACAATTCGTTCAACGTTTATCCAAGAAGATTTTTTTTACGGAGAAAAGAAAATTGTTAATTTTCAACCAAATCGTTGAATTTGGAACTCAAAAAGCTAAATTTACACTCAAAAATGGAATAGTTAAATTTTCAGTTAAAAAGTTTATTTTAAACCAAAAAAAAAAAAACGATATTTTTTCAATCAAATATATGAATTTTCAAGCAAGAGGATAAATTTCTAAGAAAAAAAATCTTCAACATAACACATAAACTAGTTACATTTTCAATTTGAAAAATGTATTTTTAACCAAAAATAAAACGAATTTTTAACAAAATAGTTTAATTTTTAACTACAAAAAAATTTTAACTAAAATTATGAATCTTCAACTTGAACAGTTAAATTTTTAGTTGAGAAATGACAAATTAGTTGAATTTTCAACACAGAAGATTAATTTTCTACTGAAAAGACAAAATATTTATCAGAATACATAAAATTTCAACAAAATAGTTAAATTTTCAAAATATATAAATTTGCAATCAAAATGAATTTTCAACCAAAAAGATGAATTATCAAGCAAGAAGAATTATTATCAATGAAAAAAGACGAACTTTGAAAAAAAATTTTAATTTTCAACCAAATGGTTGAATTTTAAACTTGGGAAGATTTTACAATTAAAAACGGACTAGTTGAAATTTCAGTTTGAAAAATTAATTTTAAACTATTAAAAACTAATTTTTAACAAAAAAGTTCAATTTTTAACCAAATAGATGAATATACAAGTAAGAAGATGAATATTCTACTAAGAAAAAAGAATCTTCAAAAAAATACATGAATTTTCAACCAAAAAAAAATAATTTTTAAGCAGAAAGATGAATTTTGATGCGAGAAGATTAATTTTCGATAAAAAAACTATTTTTTAACAAAATACTTGAATTTTCAACCAAATAGTTGAATATTAAACTCAGAAAGATAAATTTGCAATTAAAAATAAAAATGTACAAATAAAAACGTAAATTTTGAACCAAAAATGAAATAGTTACATTTTCAATTTAAAAAATGTATTTTTAACCGAAAATAAAACGAATTTTTTAACAAAATAGTTCAATTTTAAACCAAAAAAAAAAATTTATCTAAAATTAGGAATCTTCAACTTGAACAGGTAAATTTTTAGTTGAGAAATGAATGTTCAACCAAAAAACAAAGATTTTTCGCCAAAATTTTAGATAAATTTTCAACAAATCAGTTGAATTTTCAACAAAGAAGATTAATTTTCTACTGAGAAGACAAAATAGTTAACAGAATACATAACATTTCAATAAAATAGTTAAATTTTCAAAATAGACAAATTATCAAGCAAGAAGTATTATTCTCAATGAAAAAAGACGAACTTTGAAAAAAAAATTTAATTTTCAATCAAAAGGTTGAATTTTAAACTTGGAAATATTTAACAATTAAAAACGGAAAAGTTGAAATTTCAGTTTAAAAAATTAATTTTAAAATATTAAAAACTAATTTTTAACAAAAAAGTTCAATTTTTAACCAAATGGATGAATATACAAGTGAGAAGATAAATTTTCTACTAAAGAAAAGAATCTTCAATAAAATACATAAATTTCCAACCAAAAAAAAGTCATTTTTAATCAGAAAGATGAATTTTTATGCAAGAAGATTAATTTTCGATAAAAAAACGATTTTTTAACAAAATACTTGAATTTTCAACTAAATAGTTGAATATTAAACTTAGAAAGATAAATTTGTAATTAAAAATTAAAATGTACAATTAAAAACATAAATTTTGAACCAAAAATGAAATAGTTACATTTTCAATTTAAAAAATGTATTTTAAACCGAAAATAACACGAATTTTTAACAAAATAGTTTAATTTCAAACTAGAAAAAAATTTAACTAAAATTATGAATCTTCAACTTGAACAGGTAAATTTTTAGTTGAGAAATGAATGTTCACCGAAAAAAAACGATTTTTCGCTAAAATTTTAGTTAAATTTTCAAATAATAAATTCAAATAATAAATTTTCAAAAAATAAATTTTCAAAATAGATAAATTTGCAATCAAAATTAATTTTCAACCAAAAAGATGAATTATCAAGATCAATTATCAATTATTCTCAATGAAAAAAGACGAACATTGAAAAAAAAATTTGAATTTTCAACCAAATGGTTGAATTTTAAACTTGGAAAGATTTTACAATTAAAAACGGAATAGTTGAAATTTCAGTTTAAAAAATTAATTGTAAACTATTAAAAACTAATTTTCAACAGAAAATTCAAATTTTCAACCAGAAAGATGAATTTTTATGCAAGAAGATTAATTTTCCATAAAAAAGACGATTTTTTAACAAAATACTTCAATTTTTACTCAAATAGTTGAATATTAAACTCAGAAAGATAAATTTGCAATTAAAAATGAAAATGTACAAAACGTAAATTTTGAACCAAAAATGAAATAGTTACATTTTGAAATCAAAAAACTAATTTTTCACAACAAAAGAATAAACAAATTAAAAAAAAATGGTTAAATTTCTAATCAAAGAGATAAATTTTCAACTAAAATGATGGATCTTCAACCAAAAAATTAATTTTTAACGAAGTACCTAGTACTTAGTAACCAAATAGTTGATTCTTAAACTCACAAAGATAAATTTACAACTGAAAATTCAATAGTTGAAATTTCATTAGGAAAAATTAATTTTAAACGACACAAAAACGAATTTTCAAAAAAAGAGTTTAATTATCAACCAAGAGATAAATTTTCAAACAAGAAGATACATTTTCACCGAGAAAAAAACCTATCTTCAACAAAATACATGAATTTTCAACGAAGAAGGTGCATTTTAAACAAACAAAAAAAACTAAATTTCAAACAAAAATGAAATAGTTACATTTTCAATTTAAAAAATTAATTTTTCACAAAAAAATCAGAATTTTCAACAGAATAGTTCAATTTTCAACCAAAAAGATAACTTTTCAACTAAAATGCTGCATCTTGAAAAATAGTTTCAAAATAGTGTCGTAAAATTGTTCAATTATTAAAATTACGCATAGTCCAAATTTAACCTTCAAATATGGACGTGATTTCATTTTTGCACTAACATGCACATGGAAAAAAATTAATAATTTTTATCAACTTTCAGTTTTTCAGTTTTCTAACCTAATTTTTGAAAAGTGTGAAAAATGAACTTAAATGTTTATTTAAAATGCTATTATTTAGTCTATAGAATATAAAAAATCCTATTTATTTATCGCAGGCTTCACAAGCTTTTCCCTATTGACTATTTGTGGTTGAAAGTTATTTTTTTCGGTTGGAAAGTCTACTATTTGATTTTTGTTTAAAAAATGTATCTCCTTTATTTCAAAATTTTATTATTTGTGTCAAAATTGAATTATCTTGTTGAAAATTCAGTAACTTGGTTAAAAAATCATACATGGTTAAAAATTAAACCATTTTGTTGAATATTAATCTTTTTGTTTAAAAATTCATTTTTTTTTGAAAAAATTTCACCACTTTTCGTTAAAAATGCAATTTCCTCGTCAAAAATTAACCTGTTTCAGTCGAAAATTAACTTTTTCGATACAAATTCAACAATTTGCAAGAAAATTGAATTATTTGGTAGGAAATTGATGTCTGTTACTGAAAATTCGTATTTTTTTATTAAGAATCTGTTTTTTGGTTAAAAATAAAAATTATCATTTTGAAAATTATTCTCTTTTAGTTAAGAAAAAAAGAAAAAAAACACACATTAGTATCAATGCGAAAAGCCAGTCTGCGTGTTTGATAAATTAACAATTAAAAATTAATATTATTTATTACAAGATATTTATTTATAGTCATTTACTATTTTTTTGTATAAACGTATTTCAATAATATGATATATTATATGAAATTCATTATATGAATATTTAAATTTTACAGTTAAACAAAATTTTCAAGTGTTAACCCCAAAAAAATGAATTTTTAACAAAGTAGTTCATGCGCACTTTTTTAAAATTAAAAATTTTCTTCGTCAGAAAAAATAAAGATAAAATTTTAGTGCATATTTCGATAGAAAATCGATCAAATCGTGGGGATCTGGAAGGCTTTTAGCGATTTTTACAAGGATTTTTGAGGATTTTATTTAAAAATTCATCTTTTTTGTTGAAAATTGATTTTTTACATGAACATTTAACTTTTTTGTTCAAAATACAACTGGTTGGCTGAAAACTGACTTTTTTTGTTGAAAATTCATATTATCGGGTTGCAAATTCAACAAATTTATACAAAATTAAACTTTTTGGCAGTAAATTCGTTTTTTGATTGAAAATTAATTCTATTAAATGGGGATTCAACTACTTCATTTTAGATTTAAAAAATGGACCCTTTTTAGTTAAAAATTCAACTATTTAGTTAACAATTTTCAGAATTGAAAAAAAAACTAAGAATGACTCAAATGATATTGGTAAAAAATTAATCTTCTTTATTTAAATTTAATCTTTTTATTTGAAGATTTAACTATTTTGTTGAAAATTCAACTGTTTTTTAGACAGCTCATCTTTTTGGCTAAAAATATAACTGGTTGAAAATTAATCATCTGTGTTTAAGAATTCGACTATTTTGTTAGAAATTCGTCCTTTCTGGTTCAATTTGAATGTTTTTAATTTAAACTGAAAATCTTTTCTTTTTTAAAATATCAACTATACCTATTTTTGAATTTTCCTGAAGAAATTTTAAATAGATTTCAATAATTGGAAGGGATTTCAAAAGCATTTTCAAAATTTCAGAGTACTTTTGAAAATTCCAATGAATTTTTAAGAGCTTTAAAAAGTTTCAAAGCATTCAAACAAATTTGAAATATTCTAGGGTATTTTTAATAGCACCAAGAAAAAGTTTTCAGAACTTTAAAAAATGTCACGAGATTTCCAAAGGTTTTAAAAGATTTGAAATATTTTAGGGTATTTTTAAAGATTACAAATAATTTTTTATGGAATTTAATAATTTGAAGGGACATACCAAAATTAAAAATATTTTAGGGTATTTCAAAAGATTCCAAGGCATTCAAAGACCAGAATCTTAATTTTATAAAAATTTTACAAAGAATCTTTCATAGACGGAATAAAACAATTTCAAATTAAAATTGAAAAATCTTTAATGTAAAAAAATTAAAAAAAAAAAAAAAAAAAATTAGAAACGAAGAAATGGAAGGACTATTAATTCGTTGCATTAATTAACTTTTCCTCTCCCGAGGCAGTAGAATGTCCCCTTTTCCGAAGCAAAAAAAAGGGTAAATAAAGGAAACGGAAGGAAAAAGGGGAGTGCATAGACTCCCGGGATTTAATGAAAGTAAAATTTGCTTTGAAGGATAATACAAAAAAAAATATTGTCAAAGAAGAAATGCAAGCATCAGAAAGAATTAATGAAATGAAATCAATACATTTTTCGAATTAAATTCTTTATATTTTTTCAAAATTTTTAGACAAAAAGTTGAATTTTCAAACAAAAAGATTGATTTTCTACCTAAAAATAAGAATTTTCAACATTCGATTCCCAGCGGAGCGAAAGGAGAACATCTTTTTTCAGAAAAAAATTATTTAAAAGTAATTTTTCTTCCATAGCTCCGTCTAGTCTGAAAAGACGTTAAATATTTTCTGTTATTCTCTAATGATAATACAGGTTCCTTGAAAAATGTGATTTGTACCATCTAGCAAAATAATGCTTGTATTTCTGAAAAAAGTTTCTTCTCTTCATCTCTCTAGTAGCTTAAAGGAAAAACACCTGACCGAAAATCAGTAGTTCTGTGGTTCAATTCCCAGTGGAACGAAAGGAGAAGATCTTTTTTCCGAAAAAAATTATTTAAAAATAATTTTTCTTTTATAACTACATCTAGCCTGGAAAGACGTTAAATATTTTCTATTATTCTCTAATGATAATAAAGATTCCTTGAAAAATTTTATTTCTACCATCTAGCAAAATAATGCGTGTATTTCTGAAAAAAAGTTTCTTCTCTTGATCTCACTAGTAGCTTAATAGAAAAGCACCTGACCGGAAATCAGTAGTTCTGTGGTTCAATTCCCACCGGGACGAAAGGAGAAGATCTTCTTCAGAAAAAAATTATTTAAAAATAATTTTTCTTTTACCGCTCCATCTAGTCGGAAAAGACGTTAAAAATTTGTGTTATTCTCTAAAGATAATACAGATTCCTTGAAAAATTTGATTTGTACCATCTAGAAAAATAATGCGTATATTTCTGAAAAAAATTTCTTCTCTCGATCTCTCTAGTAGCTTAATGGAAAAACACCTGACCGAAAATTAGTGGTTCTGTGATTCAGTTCCCAGCGGAGCGGAAGGAGAAGATTTTTTTTCAGAAAAAATTATTTAAAAATAATTTTTCTTTCATAGCTCCATCTAGTCTGAAAAGACGTTAAATATTTTCTGTTATTCTCTAATGATAATACAGATTCTTTGAACAATTATTTTAATTGAATAGTTGACTTCTAATTCACAAATTATACTTTTTGTCAAAATCGTTCAATTATTAAGAAAGTAAATTAATTTTGTACCAAAAAGTAAAATTTTAAAGCTAAAATATGAATTTTTGACTAAGAAACTTAATTTTGACCGAAAAATGTGATTCAACAAAATACATAAATTTTCAATTAGATATTTGAATTTTAATTAACAAACGATAAATTTTCAACAAAATATGGAATAGTTAAATTTCCAGATGAAAAAAATAATTTTCAAGCAAATACTTGAATTTTCAACCAAAAAAGATGAGTCTTCAATCAAAAATTTAATAGTTGAATATTTAACTAAAATCGATTGATTTTCAACCAAAAATAAAATATTTATATTTTACAGTTGAAAAAAAAATTTAAAAAAAATTTTTTAACAAAATAGTTAAGTCGTTAACAAAAAAAAATTGAATTTTTAAATAAATTAGTTCATTTTTCAACTTTTTTCATCTTTTTTCAAACTTAGTAGTTTAATTTTCAACTAAAAACGATCAATTTTTAATCAAAAATGAAATTAGTAAATTTTCAGCAAAAGAAATTTGAAAAAAAAAAATGTCAACAAAATATTTAAATATCAACAAAAAAAAGGAATTTTCAATAAGCCAGCTGACTTTTCAACCAGAGACGATACGTTTTAACCATTTTTTTTAACTTTGAACAAAGTGCATTAATTTTTTAACAAATAGTGGAGTTTTTAATTATAAAAAATTAATTTTTAAGTAAGAAGATTCATTTTGGATGGAAAATTAAGATTTTTCAATTAAAAAAAAAAATTTCTAACTGTAGTTTTCTAATGAAGTGGTTATATTTTCAATTAAAAAATTATTTTTTCAGAAAAAAAAGGAATTTGAAGCAAAATATTAAAAACTTCTAATCAAAGAGATGAATTTTCATCTGAAATGATGAATTTTCCAGTCAAAAATGAATTTTCATCAAAGTCGTTTACTTTTAATTCAAAAGTGATACTTTTTATAAAAATCTTTTAATTTTCATGTAGATTAATTTTGTACCAAAAACTAGAAATATCAAAGAAAAACATGATTTTTTGACCAAGAAACTTAACTTTTACCGAAAAATATGATTCAACAAAATACATAAATTTGCAATCAAATATTTGAATTTTCGTTAACAAACGATCAATTTTTCACAAAAAATATGGAATTGTTGAATTTTCAGCAAAAAAAATTGGCAGAAAAAACGAATTTTCAACAAAATATTTAAATCTCAACCGAAATGTGCAAATTTTCAAAAAGACAGCTGATTTTTTAACCAGAAAAGATACGTTTTAACCAACATGTTTAATTTTCAAAAAAGTACATTAATTTTTATCAAAAAGTTCAGTTTTTAAATATGAAAAAAAGAATTTTCAATCAAAAAGAGTCATTCTTTACTGAAAAATACGATTTTTCAATTTACAAAAATAAATTTCCAACAAAAACTAGAGTAGTTATATTTTCAGTTCAAAAATTATTTTATTAGGAAAAAAAGGAATTTTTAACAAAATATTTAAATTTCTAGCTAAAGAGACGAATTTTCAACTCAAATTATGAATCTCCAGTCAAAAATAAATTTTCATCAAACTAATTGAACTTTTAACCACGTAGATGAATTCTTAAGCAAGACGATTAATTTTTTACCATAAAACACTAATTTTTGAAAAAATACATGAATTTTCAACCAAATTGTTAAATTTCCAAAAAAGATCAATTTTCTAGTTAAAACCAATTTTCAATAAAATACATGAATTTTCAACCAAACAGTAGAATTTTCAACAAAATAGTTAAGTTTTCAGCGAAAAAGGCGAATTTACAAGAAAAAATGTTTGTCACCCAAAAAATGAAATTTTCACATAACACATGAATTTTCAACTAAGAAAGAAAAATTTCCACCCAAAATGAAATTTCGAATAACTGAGATAAAGAATCTTTAACCAGAAAACTGAATTTTCAATACAGTAATTTAATTTTCAACAAAGTAGTTAAATTTTCAACTAAAATAAAAAAACTTTCAACAAAACAGTTCACTTTTCAATTAAAAAGGATACTGTTCAACAAAATTTTTTGATAAATAAATACAATGATGAATTTTCAACTTAGTAGTCGAATTTTTAAGACAGAAAGATAAATTTGTTAGAAAAAATTAAAGTTTAAATCTGAAAAGATGAATTTCCAATAATAAAGTTAATTTTCATTCGAAAAAGATGAATTTTGAATCTAAAAGTACAAATTTTATATCAAAAGAGAGAAATATTGAACAAATCAGTTCAATTTTCATCAAAATAATTAAATTTTTAACAAAAGAAATAAGTTTTCAACAAAAAAGTTGAATTCACAAAGTACTTTAAATCTCAAGCAAGTAGTTGATTTTTCAACAACAACAAAATTAAATAAATTCTTAACCAAAAAGACGAATTTCCAACAAAGATGTTGTCTTCTCAACGAAAAAGATTAAATTTTTAGTTAAAAAACTAATTTTTAACCAAAAAACCAATTTTCAAGAAAATAGTTAAATTTTCAACTATTTTATTTTCAAATAAAATCAAGAATCTTCAACCAGAAAACGGAATTTTCAACACAACAGTTGAATTTTTAACCAAAATATAAGTTATAAATTTTCAAAGAATGAGAATAATTTTTGACTGAAAAGGAAAAATTTTTACCTAAAATAAAATATTTAATTTTTCCCTTGGAAAAAAAAATTTTTTTTTAACGAAATAACCAATTTTCAAGAAAATAATTCATTTTTTGATTAAAATCTAATTAACTAATTTTGAATTTAAGAACAGTTGAATTTTCAACCAAAAAATGACTTTCCAAGAAAATTGTTGAATGTCGTACAAAGTAGAATAATTTTTACCGAACAGTTAAATTTTCAGTTAACAAAATTAATTTTTTAAGAAAAAAGGAAATAAATATAACAATACAGATCAATTTTCTACTAAAATAGTTGAATTTTCAACCCAAAAAGATGAATATTCAATTAAATAGTTGAATTTCGCACAAAGAATTATTTTTCAACAAATAGTTTAATTTTTAACAAAAATCATGAATTTCCAAAGGAAAAGATTATTTTTTCACTGAAAAAGATGAATTTTCAAAAAAATAGATTAATTTTCAACCAAAAAATGACTTTTTAAAACAATTGTTGCATTTATAGTAGATTATTTTTTCACCTAATAGTTATAACAATATAATTTAATTTTGTAACAAAATATTTTCAACACAAGAAAATGAACTTTTAATACAACAGTTGAATCTTTAACAAAAAAATGAATTTGTAACAAAATTGTTGATTTTCGTACAAAGTAGATTATATATATATACCATTAAACCATTTCCCTTTCAGGGTAGGCGTGACACTACCCGATTCGGGTAGTGTTTCTAGGTTTTTCTTGTAGTTATAAATAACTACAAGTGTGGGCTCACCACACCCACGATGTGCCAACAGCACTCATGTCAGTATTCTTGAATGGTCACCCATCCAAGTACTAACCGCGTCCAACGCTGCTTAACTTCAGTGATCTGACGAGAACTGGGTTTTTCAGCGTGGTATGGCCGTTGGCCATATCTATCTAATCTTTCGTAGATTAATTTTATTAATTTTATTAATCAAATAAAAACAACGGAATTTCCAACAAAATAGTTCAATTCTCGAGCAAAAAGACGAATTTTCAACAAAACAGTTCAGTTTTCAATAAAAAAAGATAATTTTGACCAGAATTGCCTAATTTTCAACAAAGAAAAATTAGTTTTTTACCAAATAGTGGAATTTTCAACAAAACACATAAACTTTCAATCAAATTGTTGAATTTTAACTTAAAAATGTATATATTCAATCAAAAACATAATAATTGAATTTTCATCTAGAAAAGATCAATTTTTAACCAAAAATGGAACAACAGTCACAACAGTCAAATTTTTAACCAAAAAATTACTTTTAACAAAATTGTTAGATTTTCTACAAAGTAGATTAATTTTTCACTAAATAGTTGAATTTTCAAAGAAGAAGATTAATTTCTGAATGAAAACGACAAATTTTCAACTAAAAATTTATTTGACCATAGATTCTTTCATGTACGAAATAAGCAAGTTTCAAATTAAGATTAAGGAATGTAAAATGTGTTTCCCCGACGGCTATTTAAAGTGCTTCTTGCAGAAATTTTCTTCCTTTATTTAACATTTTTTTCCACATTCTAACATCCCCGGATGTTAGATGATCAATAAAATCCCCTGACTTTGAAGGACAGACAATATAAAATAAAAATAAAAAAATAAAATAATGCAAGCCCTGAAAAATTTTGAAGGGTGACATTACTAGATAACCAAAAAAATCGAATTTTTTTAGGAGACAATCTCAAAGTGACACTGACCACAAATTCGAACAGACTAGGCTGCGGATTGCAAAAAATGTGATATTCAGTTTAAATAAAAAGTAAAAACTATACTACGCTAAAATTTTCACTATAATTTGAATTAAGTTTCAACCAAAAAGAAAAATAATTTTAACAATATAGTTTAGTTTTCTACTTGAATTTTAAAAAAAATTTACCCAAAAGGATGAATTTTCAATACAACAGTTGAATTTTTAACAAAAAAATGTCTTCTTAACAAAATTGTTGAATTTCGTACAAAGTATATTAATTTTTACCGAACAGTTACATATTCAGTTAACAAAATTAATTTCTTAAGAAAAAAGGAAACAAATATAACAATCTAGTTCAATTTTCTACCAAAATAGTTGCATTTTGAACCTAAAAAGATGAATTCTCATTTCAACAATTGAATTTTTAACCAAAAATAACTTTGTAACAAAATCGTTGAATTTCGTATCACCTGACAAAATCAAAGTGACACTGACCACAAATTCGAACAGGCTAGGCTGCGGATTGCAAATAAATGTAATATTAAGTTTAAATAAAAACCATGCTACGCTGAAATTTTAACTACAATTTGAATTACTTTGAATTACTTTTGAATTAATTGTTAAAATTTCTACCCAAAAGGATGAATCTTTCATTCAACAGTTGAATTTTGAACCAAAAAATGACTTTGTAACAAAATTGTTGAATTTCGTTCACCTGACAATCTCAAAGTGACACTGACCACTTTGAACTGGCTAGGCTGCGGATTGCACAAAAATGTAATATTCAGTTCAAATAAAAACAATACTGCGCCCAAATTTTTACTACAATTTGAATTACATTTTTTTAATACTGTAATAAAAAATGAAAAATCGCACTGTCTAGGCTGCCGATTGCAAAAATGTAATATTCAGTTTAAATAAAAAGTAAAAACTATACTGCGCTAAAATTTTCACTATAATTTGAATTACATTTCAACCAAAAAGATAATTTTAACAATATAGTTTAGTTTTCTACTAAAGTTGTTAAAAATTCTACCCAAAAGGATGAATTTTCAATACAACAGTTGAGTTTCAACCAAAAAATGACTTTTCAACAAAATTGTTGAATTTCGTACAAAGTAGATTAATCTTTACCAAACAGTTAAATTTTGAGTTAACAAAATTAATTTCTTAAGAAAAAAGGAAAGAAATATAACAATATAGTTCAATTTTCTACCAAAATAGTTCAATTTTCAACCCAAAAAGATGAATTTTTAATTCAACAGTTGAATTTTTAACCAAAAAATGACTTGGTAACAAAATCGTTGAATTTCATATCACCTGACAATCTCAAAGTGACACTTACCACAAATTCTAACAGGCTAGGCTGCGGATTGCAAAAGAATGTAATATTCAGTTTAAATGAAAACCATACTACGCTAAAATTTTAACTACAATTTGAATTACATTTTTTTCATACTGTATTAAAAAATGAGAAATCGAACAGTCTCGGCTGCCGATTGCAAAAATGTAATATTCAGTTTAAATGAAAAGTAAAAACTACACTACTCCAAAATTTTCACTACAATTTGAATTACATTTGAACCAAAAGGAAAACTAATTTTAACAATATAGTTTAGTTTTTTACTAAAATTGTTAAAATTTCTACCCAAGCGGATGAATTTTCAATGCAACAGTTGCATTTTCGACCAAAAAATAACTTTTCAACAAAATTGTTGAATTTTGTACAAAGTAGATTAATTTTTACCGAACAGTTAAATTTTCGGTTAAGAAAATTAATTTTTTAAGAAAAAAGGAAACAAGTATAACAATATTGTTCAATTTTCTACCAAAATAGTTGCATTTTTAACCCAAAAAGATGAATTTTCAATGCAACAGTTCAATTTTGAACCAAATAATGACTTTGTCACAAAATTGTTGGATTTCGTATCACCTGAGAATCTCAGCACTGACCACAAATTCGCACAGGCTAGGCTGCGGATTGCAAAAATGTAAAATTCAGTTTGAATAAAAAGTAAAAACTATACTGCGCTAAAATTTTCACTATAATTTGAATTACATTTCAACCAAAAAGAAAACTAATTTGAACAATATAGTTTTCTACTGAAATTGTTAAAATTTCTACCCAAAAGGATGAATTTTTAATACAACAGTTGAATTTGTAACCAAAAATGGCTGCGGATTGCAAAATAATGTAATATTCAGTTTAAATAAAAACCATGCTACGCTGAGATTTTAACTACAATTTGAATTACATTTTTTTTAATACTGTATTGAAAAATGAGAATTCGAACAGTCTAGGCTGTCGATTGCAAAAATGAAATATTCAGTTTAAATCAAAAGTAAAAACTATACAACCCTAAAATTTTCACTATAATTTGAATTACATTTCTTTACTACTGTATTAAAAATGAGATTTCGAAAAAACTTTTATATCACAACGTATTTTTGATTTTTATAGAATCTTTGATGCATTAATCAAATGAATCAATCAATTCACTTTTTAAAAATATTTTCCGCATCTATTTTCGTATTTGCAGGATAGGGATCATTTTTTTGCATTTTTTTTTTCGGGCATTGCCTGCAGCGATGAAAGACGCAGCATGCAGGTAAATGCACGAATGAACGTATTCTATATTTATATCTCACACATCTGTCAAAATACTCGAGGCTATTGGCCGCCAGCCAGAAATCGTTGACGAGGTGTCGTGTAGGTAACACCCGTCTGGGTGTATTCAGACATAGAAGTGTTAATAGTGGTGCCTCATTTTTATCTCTAAATTAAAAAATACCAGAAAAGCTGTATCTGGATTTTTTTTTTATAATAACTCAATTTAAGTATTTTTTAGGGCCTGCCCTAACGCACAGTTCGAAAAAATTACTTTTTTGGTTTAAAATAACGTACAGCCCACATATATCGACCGATTAGGAAAAAAAATTGGTTTAAAATAATTTTTTCCTGAAAAAAGATCTTCTTTCGCTCCGCTGGGGATCGAACCACAGAACTACTGATATTCGGTCGGGTGCTTTCCTATTAAGCTACTAGAGAGATCGAGAGAAGAAACATTTTTCAGAAATACACGCATTATTTTGCTAGATGGTACAAATCAAATTTTTAAAAAAATCTGTCTTATTATGAGAAAATAACAGAAAATATTTAACGTCGTTTCAGACTAGATTGATCTATGAAAGAAAAATTATTTAAAATTATTTTTTTCTGAAGAAAGATCTTCTCCTTTCGCTCCGCTGGGAATCGAACCACAGAACTACTGATTTCCGGTCAGGTGCTTTTCCATTAAGCTACTAGAGAGATAAAAAGAAGAAACTTTTTTCAGAAATAGTTTCAGTAGTTCTGTGGTTCGTTCCCAGCGGAGCGAAAGGAGATCTTTTTCAGAAAGAAATTATTATAAATAGTTTTTCTTTCATAACTTCATCTAGTCTGAAAAGACGTTAAATATTTTCTGTTATTTTCCAATGATAATACAGATTTCTTGAACAATTTGATTTATACCATCTAGCAAAATAATGCGTGTATTTCTGAAAAAAGTTTCTTCTCGCGATCTCTCTAGTAGCTTAATGAGAAAGCACCTGACCGGAAATCAGCAGTTCTGTCGTTCGATTCCCAGCGGAGCAAAAGGAGATCTTTTTTCAGAAAAAAATGATTTCAAATCATTTTCCTTTCATAGCTCCATCTAGTCTGAAAAGAGGTTAAATATTTTCTGTTGTTTTCTAATGATAATACACATTTTTTTTAAAAAATTTGAAAAAAAGCTGATAAGATTTCTAAGAGAGTTGTCGAGGTTTATGGAGTAACATTAGTTGAAGATGTTCCAATATCATATAATGAACAAAAAAATTGTTATAAACAAATTATTTGTTGAAAGAATGTTTTCGACGATTTCCCATAATTTTACGATTTTTCAGTTATATTGCAAGAAATTTTATTGAAAACAAAATTATTATAATAAAATTTTCTTTCAGGATCATAATTGATTATATTATAAACAAATTTAATAAACAAATGCATTAATCAAGCATTTTTTTACATAAAAATTCGTTTTTTCAATGTCCATTTTTTTAAATAGAAACTTTATGATAATTTCAACAAAATTCATAATTTGTTGATTATTCTCAGGATTTTTACAAACAAATTCAATCAACAAATGCATTATTCGGGCATTTGTCGGCAGAATTTTTTTTTTTAATGCCAGTCCTTTCAGTTGGGAACTTCATGACAATTTCAGCAACATCCATAATGATTCGATGAATGGTATGATTTTTTAAACAAATTTAATGAACAAATTTAATAAACAAATGCATTAATCAGGCATTTTTCGATAGGAAAATTCGTTCTTTTCGATGTCAAATTTTTAAGTTGGGAACTTCACGATAATTTCAGCAAAATACATAACTTTGTGTACAATTTCATGAGATTTTTAAACAAATTGAATAAACAAATGCATTATTGGGGCATCTGTTGACGGAAAAATTCTTTTTTTTTTTCTAAGTCAGACTTTATAATTGGGATCTTCATGATAAATTCAGCAAAATTCATAATGTCTTGCTGAATTTTATGATTTTTATGAACAAATTTAACAAACAAATTCATTTTTCGGGCATCTGTGGACGGAAAAATTAGTTTTTTTCGACGTCAGTCTTTTTAATTGGGAACTTCATGATTATTTTAGCAAAATTCATGATTCGTTATTAAATTTTTTGTTTTTTTAAACAAATTAAAGAAACAAATTCATTATTTGAGCATCTGTCGACGGAAATTTTTTTTTTTATGTCAGACTTTTTATTTGGGATCTTCATAATAAGTTCAGCAACATTCATGATGATTTTATAATTTAATTATTTTTATTAACAAATTTAACAAAAAAATGTATTATTCGGGCATCGTTGGACGGAAAAATTCGTTTTTTTCGATCCAAAAATAGTGTATCACAGACAAAAGTGGAAAGAAAAGGTCATTCTACTCAATCTTGAAGCTGCAGACCTATTAAAAGAGTGTTAATGAAATTATCATTAAATTTCTTATTCAAAAGACTGACTTCGGGAAAAAAATTCCATCCAAAGATGCCCGAATAATGCATTTGTTTATAAAATTTGTTTAAAAAAAAATATGAAATTTATCAATCAATCATGAATTTTTCTGAAATTATCACGAAGTTCCCAATTAAAAAGACTAGCATTGAAAAAAAAAAAACGAATTTTTCTGCCGACAAATACCGGAATAATGCATTTGTTTATTAAATTTGTTTGAAAAAATCATGAAAATAATCAATAAATTATGAATTTTGCTAAAATTATCATAAAGTTTCTAATTTAAAAAAATGACATAGGAAAACGAATTTTTCTGTCGAAAATGCCTGATTAATGTATTTGTTTATTAAATTTGTTTATATCAACAATAATAATTTCAAGAAGATATTTCTTCATCTTTATATTGTTTTTATCCAAATTTCTTGCAAATACAACTTGAAGAAACGTGAAATTATGGAAAATCGTAGAAAACATTCGTTTAATAAATAATTTGTTTATAACATTTTTTTTGTTTATTAGGATATATTATTGGAACATCTTTGACGAGCACCGAGAACCTCAAATAGAAAAAATTGCCATTTTTTCGTCGTATTTGTTTATTCATAAAAAAATTGAAAGCCTGATTCGAAAATCAGGCTTGATAAACTCTCTTAGAAATCTTATCAGCTTTTTTTTTTGTCCAAATCGGTCGATATTTCTGGGCTGTACAAATTTTAAACAAAACGGTTGACTTTTTGACCAAAGAATGTGACATCAACAAAATAGTTGAATTTTCAAAAATATAATAAAAATGTTAACAAAATAGTTGAATTTTCTAACAAATAGCTAAATTTTCAACAAGAAGATTAATTTTTTACCAAAAGACGAATTTTTAACAAAATAGTTGAATTTTCAAAAATATAATTTAAATGTCTATAAAATAGTTGCATTTTCAGAAATATAATACAAATTTCTGTAAAATATTTGAATTTTCTAACAAATAGTTAAATTTTCAGCCAAGAAGATTAATTTTTCACCAAAAGACTAATTTTTAACAAAATAGTTGAGTTTTAAAAAATATAATAAAAATTTCTATACAATAATTGCATTTTCAAAAAAATAATAAAAATTTCTGTAAAATAGTTGAATTTTCTAACAAATAGTTAAATTTTCATCCAAGAAGATTAATTTTTCACAAAAAGACGAATTTTTAACAAAATAGTTGAATTTTCAAAAATATAATTAGAATTTCTATAAAATAGTTGCATTTTCGAAAATATAATAAAAATTTCTGTAAAATAGTTGAATTTTCTAACAAATAGTTAAATTTTCAGACGAGAAGATTAATTTTTTACCAAAAGACGAATTTTTAACAAAATAGTTGAATTTTCAAAAATATAATTAGAATTTCTATAAAATAGTTGCATTTTCAAAAATATGATAAAAATTTCTGTAAAATAGTTGAATTTTCTAGCAAATAGCTAAATTTTCAGCCAAGAAGATTAATTTTTTACGAAAAGACGAATTTTTAACAAAATAGTTGAATTTTCAAAAATATAATTGAAATTTCTATAAAATAGTTCCATTTTCAACAATAAAATTAAAATTTTAACAAAATAGTTGAATTTTCTAACAAATAGCTAAATTTTCAACCAAGGAGATTAATTTTCTACCAAAAGACGAATTTTTGAAAAATTAGTTGAATCCTGCAACAAAATGATAAATAGCCAATCAAGAATGATAACTTTTCTACAGTAAAAGATGACTTTTCAATCCAAAAGGACAAATTAAAAAAAAAACGTAATTTTTGACAAACAAGGATGACCATGACAAAATAATTGCATTTTCAACAATATAATTAAAATTTTAACAAAATAGTTGAATCCTTAAACAAAATCATGAGTTTAAAAAAATATATACCAATTTAAAAAAAAAGAATAATTTTCTACCAAAATCGAGGAATTAAAAAAAAAAGACATTAATTTTCTACCAAATAGTTGGGTTTCTAACTTGAAAAGAATAAATTTTTAACGAAAAATGAAATAGCTACATTTTCAAATGAAAAATTAATTTTTAACCAAATTAATAATTTAATTTTTGAAATGAACATTATTATGTAAATAATAGTCTCTATTTTTACAAAAGAGTTGAATTAATAAACAAATAGTGTAATTTTTTTAGCAAAATATTGAAAAATTGATTTTTTTACAAAGTAGGTAAATTGTAAATCAAGTAGTTCAAGCAAAAATGGAATAAATTTTCAGATAAAAGATTAATTTGAAAAAAAAATTTTGTTTACAAAGTAGTTCAACTTTAAATTAAGAAGTTGATTGGAAAAACATTAATAATTAACGAAACATGTATGTAATGGTTAATATGTCAGTCGAAAAATGTTTTGATGTTTATTCAAAAACAGTTTCATTCAACAACGAAAGATGTATTTTCAACTAAATCGACGAATGTTCAAGAAAAATACATGATTTAAAAAAAAAAAAAGTTAAATTTTCAATTAAATAGTTTAATTTTTAATATTAATATTATTATAATGATAACAGTTTATTTTGTTACAAAATAATTCAATTATCAACCAAAAATATGAGAAAAGTCTACTATTAAAATTCTACTACTTGGTTGAAAATTTAATTATTTTTTTTTAAAACTCAACTTTTGATGAAAATTCGTTTAATTTTTAGTTGAGTTTGAATTACTATAAATGAAAATTTAACAACTCCTTTTATGTAAGTGTAACTTTATGTAAGTAACTTTTGTTGGTTAAAAAGTCATCTTTTTGTTTGGAAATTCATATCTTTGTTTAAAAATGTTACTATTTTGTTGAAATTTGTATTTGGGTAAAAATAAATCTTTTTTTTTAAATTAATATTTTTGGTTGGAAATTCATTCTTTTTGATTATAAGTGCGAATGTATGGTTGAAAATTAATTTGTTTTATTTAAAGGTTCAACTATTATGTGAAAAACACTTTTTTTTTGTCTTAAAAAGTTAACTATTTGTTTGAAAATTTACTTAACTTGTCTTTTTTAGAGGAAAAATAATTTTCTTGGTTGAGAATCTATAATTTTGTTTGAAAATTCAATTATTTGTTTGAAAAATTAAATGTTTTCTAGAAAGTTCGTCTATTTGTTGAAAATTTGTATTTTTTGGTTGAATTCAACTCTTTCAAATTTTCAATTAAATTGTCTTTTGGCAAAAATCCATTTTTTAGACTGAATGTTTAATATTTTACTTAAAAAATCAACTATTTAGTTTGTAAATTAACTTTTTTGTTGACAATACATATTTTCGATTTGAAGGTTCAACTGTTTCGTGGAAAATTCATCTTTTTGTCTTGAAAATTCAAAATTTTACTAGAAAATTAAACTATTTTGTTGAAAATGAACTTCTTTGTCGGAAATTCACATTTTTAGTTTAAAATTCAACTGTTCGGTTATAAATGTTACAAGTTATTTAAAAAATAACTATTCAGTAGAAAATCAATTTTTTCGTAGATAATGCTTCTTTTCGGCTTCAAAACTTGACAATCTTGTTGAAAATTGATCTTTTTTTTGAGAAAAAAATTATTCTCTCTCTTATATCCATAAAAAAGCTGCCCAGGCAAAGAATTTTTTTGGCGAAAAAAGCTTACATGTTTTTAAAATTTTTTGATAATAATAAAATTGTACAATAAACAAATTATCAGACTTCATTGTATGCTGAGTTTGGAATTTAAGTTTATTGCAAATACATTTCAGGGTTTTGGCTGAAATCGAAAATATTTTTCTAATGAATGCACTTTTTTGGTAAATTTGTTTTTAAGGAAATAGAGTAAGCAGTAAAAATATTAATAATATTACTATGTCAATTTTTCAAGTTTCTAATAATCTTCAATTCCAAAAAAAATGTAATGTCTTTTTGAAACTTTTTAAACGCAGATATTATTTATTTGATCTTTATCTGTTAGACACAATAATTTATTTAATTATTTAATTTGTTTAAAAATTGTGATTAATCTTAATACTGAAGTGAAGTGAAATTATTTAAAAAATATATCGTCAATGAAAATGCACTCTGCTCTAAGATGCAAATAATTCAGGGCCCTGAAAGCAATTTAGCTCTTCAATCCTCAATCCACTCCCCAAGTAGTTACTCCCAGGATATCGTCAGCCTGGTAACGAGCTGGATATAGCATAAGCCTATTTGGCAGCTTTTTCAGCTGAGTCGAGTTCAACTATCACCAAGAACTCCTAAAAATTCCTAAAACTAAACAAAACTTCTAAAATCTCCTAAAAATTTCTAAAAACTAAACAAAACTCCCAAAATCTCCTAAAAACTTATAAAAAATTTCTAAAACTAAACAAAACTCCTAAATCTCCTAAAAACTCATAAAAAATTTTCTAACACTGAAAAAAAATCTTAAAAACTCATTAAAAAATCCTAAAACTAAACAAATCTTTCGAAAATTCAAAATTCCTAAAACTGAGCAAAACTCCTAAAAACTCATGAAAAAATTCCTAAAACTAAACAAAGCTCCTAAAATCTCCTAAAAACTCATAAAAAATTTCTTGAAACTAAAAAAAACCTTAAAAACCTTTTAAAAAAATCCTAAAACTAAACAAGACTTCTAAAATCTCCTAAAAATTTCTAAAACTGAACAAAACTCCCAAAATCTCCTAAAAACTCATGAAAAATTTCCTAAAACTGTAAAAAAATCTTAAAAACTCACTTAAAAAAACCTAAAACTAAACAAAGCTCTTAAAAACTCATAAAAAATTTCCTAAAACGTACAAAAAAATCCTAAAACTAAACAAAACTCTCAAAAACTCATGAAAAAATTCCTAAAAATAAACAAAACTCCCAAAATCTTCTAAAAACTCATGAAAAATTCCTAAAACTAAACAAAACTCCTAAATCTCCTAAAAACTCATGAAAAATTTCCTAACACTGAAAAAAAATCTTAAAAACTCATTAAAAAATCCTAAAACTAAACAAATCTTTCGAAAATTCATAAAAAAATTCCTAAAACTGAACAAAAATCCTAAAATCTCCTAAAAACTCATGAAAAACTTTCTAAAACTGGAAAAAATCTTAAAATTCACTTAAAAAAACGTAAAACTAAACAAAGCTCTTAAAAACTCATAAAAAATTTCCTAAAACTAAAAAAAATCCTAAAACTCAACAAATATCCTAAAAACTCATGAAAAAATTCCTAACACTGAAAGAAATCTTAAAAACTCATTAAAAAATCCTAAAACTAAACAAATCTTTCGAAAATTCATGAAAAAATTCCTAAAACTGAACAAAACTCCTAAAATCTCCTAAAAGCTCATGAAAAACTTCCTAAAACTGGAAAAAAATTTTAAAAACTCACTTAAAAAAACGTAAAACTAAACAAAGCTCTTAAAAACTCATAAAAAATTTCCTAAAAATAAAAAAAATCCTAAAACTTAACAAATCTCCTAAAAGCTCATGAAAAAATTCCTAAAACTAAACAAAACTCCTAAATCTCCTAAAAACTTATGAAAAATTTCCTAACACTGAAAAAAAATCTTAAAAAACTCATTAAAAAATCCTAAAACTAAACAAATCTTTCGAAAATTCATAAAAAAAAATCCTAAAACTGAAAAAAAAACTCTTAAAACCTCCTAAAAACTCATGAATAACTTCCTAAAACTGGAAAAAAATCTTAAAAACTCACTTAAAAAAACGTAAGACTAAACAAAGCTCCTCAAAACTCATAAAAAATTACCTGAACTGAAAAAACTCTTGAAAACTCATACAAAAATCCTAGAACTAAACAAATCTCCTAAAATCTCATAAAAAATTCCTAAAAATAAACGGAACTCATAAAAAATTTTCTAAATCCGAAAAAAAATCTTGAAAACTCATTAAAAAACCCTACAACTGAATAAATCTCCTAAAAACTCATAACAAATTCCTAAAACTGAATAAAACTTCTAAGAGCTATTGATATCTGCTAAAAGCTCTTAGAAAAATCCTAAAAACTCCTAAGAATTCAGTCCCATTGTGAATTTAATTTTTTTTCAGTTTAAAGAGAACCTTACATCTAGGCGATTAACAATGATAATAAAAAAAACGTTTGCTTCTAAATGCAATATTTTAGTTGAGTTGTCATCTCAAACAAAAAAATTCTTAACCAAAAATGGTAGAATTGTATTTTCAATTAAAATAATTAAGTTTCTATAACAAAAAAGGAATTTTCAACAAAACAGTTAAATTTTGAACCAAAGTGATGAATCTTTCAAGTAAATGTAAATTAAAGTAATGTCCAAGTAAATAAATTCTCAACAAAAATTGTAGTTTTTGTTATTAACAATAAGAAAATATATACATTTTCTCATTAAAAAATAGTTAAATTAAACCAAAACATTTTAATAGAAAAAATCGCAACCAAAATGTTGAATTTGCAAGTCAAAAAAATTAATTTTCAACAAACAAAATTCAACATTTAACCGAAACATATTGATTTCCTACCACAATAATTAAACTTTCAGCCTAAGAAAGAAGAGTTTTCAAAAAAATAAATAAATTTTTAAATAAAAAAGATACACTTTTAATCAAAAATGGAATAGTTACATTTTCAGCTAACAAAATTAATTTTTGACTAAAACAACAAATTTTCAACAAACTAGTAAAATTTTTGATTAAAAAAATAAATATTTAACTGAATTGATCAATTTTCAACCAGAAAACTTATTTTCAATCAAATACTTAAATATGCAACCCATAAGATGAAGTTATTACCAAAGATGAAAAAATTTCAACAAAATACATTAATTTTGAACTAAAAAAGATAAATTTTCAGTAAAAAAATTAATTTTTAACGAAATAATTAAATTTTTGAGGAAACAGACGAATTTTTAAACAAAAAGATTACATTTATATACAAAAAAGATTAATTTGCTGCAAAAATTGAATAGTTTAATTTTTAGTCAAAGAAGTAAATGTTTAAACCAAATTATGTATCTTGAAAAAAAATTAATTTTTAATTGAATACTTGGATTTTCAAACCAAAGTATTAATTTTCTACTAAAAAGACCATTTTTTAAATAAAATGCATTAATTTCTGAACAAACAAAAATAAATTATCTACGAAAAATAGAATAATGGAATTTTTAGTTAGAAAAATAAATTTTCACCAAAAAATCGAATTTTCAACAAAATAGTTGAATTTTCACCTAAAACAGAGTTTTAATAAAAACAATTAATCTTCAATAAAAACCGAATTTGCTATCAATGAAATAAATTTTCAACCAAAAAGATAAATCCTCATCCAAATAGTTGAATTTTTGTGTGAAGAGGATACGTTTTCAATTCAGCATATAGTAGTTTTTTCAGTTAAAAAAATTAATTTCCGTCAAATAATTTTGGTAAGAAATTAGTTCAATATTCAACAAAAAAATTTTTTTCAAAAATAAAATGGTAAATCATCAAATAAAAAATAATTTATAATAATATAATATAATTTTTTTAACCAATTTTTTTCATTTTTAACCAAATAGTTGAATTTTCAACCACGAAAAATAACCTACATTCGACAAAGACGAATTTTTTACGAAAAAAAATAAATTTTCAACCTGATAGTTGAATTTTCATCTAAAAACGATCAATTTCCAACCAAAAATAGAATAATTAAATTTTCAGTTGAAAAAAATAATTTTCAAACAACAACAAAAAAACGAATTTTGAACTATTAAATTGAATTTTTAACAAAACAGTTTGAATTTCAATAAACAAGTTGAATTTTCAACCAATAAATATGAATCCTCAATGGAAAATTTAATAGTTGAATGTTTAATTGAAAAGGATAAATTTTAACCTAAAAATAGAATCGCTAAATTTTCAGTTAAAAATAAATAAATAAATTTAAAAAAAGAAACAGAATTTTGAACAAAACAGTTAAGTGTTTAACCAAAATAATTAATTTTTAATACGGTAGTTCAACTTTCAACCAAGCAGTTGATTTGCAATAAAAAATGCAGTAGCTAAATTTTAGGAAAAAAAATTTCAACCAAAAAAGAAATTAATTTTCATCAGAATGGTTAAATCTGTCACTAATAAAATGTATTTTCAAGGAAGAAGATAATTTTTTTACGGATTTTCGTGACATATCATTACACCACTTATTCGTAGATAGGATGATTGTACAACAAATGAAGCGAAACAGTATGCAAAAAATAAAAAAGACAGCGTAAACGAAAAAGCTACTCGTAATTGTGCGACTGTTGCGCATTATTACGCGAGTATTGCACGCTTATTACGCGAGTATTGCGCGATTATTACGTGAGTATTGCGCAATAATTACGCGAGTATTGCGCGAGTATTGCGCAAGTATTACGCAATTATTACGCACGAAAGTACAGATTGAGACGCAAGTGAATTCCCCCTCTTTCACACCCAAAAATAAGTAAATAATAAATTTTATAATTAATTTCAAACAATGTTCATTTTTGAATTTGAGATAACTAGCGTACAAACTTAAAATGGTCAACTGTTTGACAATCACCCGTATACTGTATACGAACTGTTTGCGAGTAGATAAGGGTGTTGGGTTCTGTTATACATATATACCTCGCGAGGAAAATTAAACTTCACGGGACGTACGTGTCACGAATAATGGAAAAGTTCAACGGCTTGTGGCCCTATCATCGCGACTTCGTGTCATCGACCACCCGAGTAAGGGTGTGCACTGTTTACCTTTTCTTGGCTCTCGGTCGTCAAAGTGCTTGATTGTCAGAGGGATTTGCTCGGCTCTGCGCTCCTTGATAATGCGACAAAGTTACCTGCAGCTGCGGTTGAAAAAGCTTGGATAAGTCTTTCGTTTTGTCCCTCTAATAAACCCCAGTCACAACAATTTAAAAATTAAACAATTAAAATTAAAAAAAAAAGATCCATCAAAGCTTATTCAGCAATTTCTGGCGAAACGGGGTCTTACACAACCTCCGCAGCCTCCATACAGACCTAACCTGGCTCTCTGTGATTTCTGGATATTTCTCAAATTCAAGCATCCTCTGAAAGGAAAATGATTTCAAGGCTTGGAAGAAATAAAAGAGAATGCGACGAAGCGGCTGTTAGATATTCCGAAAGGTAGCTTTGAAGAGTGATTCAGAATGTGGGAGGATCGCTGGAAGTAGCAAATGGCCTGATTTGTGGAAAAGCGACGACTGGGTCCTGCGCAACGACAACGCACCTGCCGAGTCATCGCAGCTTATTCAGAAATTTCTGGTGAAAACGAGCCTCACGCAACTTTGGCAGTCTCCATGAAGTACTGACCTGGCTCCCTGTAATTTTGGCAGTTTTTTAAATTGCAGTATCCTCTGAAAGGAAAAGCATTTCAAGATTTAGAGAAAATAAAAGAGAATGCGATGAAGCAGCTGTTAGATATTCCGAAAGGTCACTTTGAAGAGTTCTTCAGAATGTGAGAGGATCGGTGGAAGAAGGAAACGGACTGATTTGTGGAAAAGTGGCGACTGGGTCCTGCACCACGATAACGTACTTGTCGATACATCGCAGCTCATTCCGAAATTTCTGGCGAAACAGAGCATTTCAAACATTTCAAAAACATTTCAAGGAACTTCTGAAAATTTCACGAGTTTTCGAAGATTGCAATAAAATTTCAAGGGGTTTAAAGGAATTTAACTGATATCAGGGATTTGCAAGTGTTCTATTGGGTTTCAAAATTTCTATAGTATTTAAAGAAATTCCAAGAGGTTCAAGAGAATTTCGAATATATATCGAAGAATTTTCACGATTTAAGAAATTGCAATAGATAGCAAAAGATTTCAGAGAATTTTGAAGAAATTCTAGAGAACTTTAGAGTAAATGAAAAGAAATTATTTATTATTATCTTCAAGTGCTTTGAAAAACGTGTAAAGAGTCTATATCCGGAAAACAAGAATGAAAAGTTAATTAACATTTACAAGAAAATAATTTGTCGAAATATAGATTTTTCTACGAGCTGAATACCGTCTGGGTTAAAATTGATTTTAAAGACTAGAAAAGATTTTAACCTGAGAATTCCACCTGAAAATCACATTAAAACTGATTGATTTTTATAGTATTTAAAAAAATGCCAAGGGTTTTTAGAGAATTTCAAATATACTGAAGGACTTTAAAGATTTAAGAAATTTGCAATAGATGGCAAAAGATTTTAGAGAATTTTGAAGAAATTCTAGAGAACTTTAGAGTAAATGAAATTAAATTATTTATCAAT
>CAKNYM010051663.1:31353-48662 GCA_932195095.1 Andricus curvator | reverse complement strand
TGAAATAAATAGCGTATGGGGATCCTGAAAAATAGCCTATGAGGACCCTGAAAAAGTAGTACGTGAGGATCCTGAAATAAATAGCGTATAATGATCCTAAAAAATAGCCTATGAGGACCCTGAAAAAGTAGCACGTGAGGATCCTGAAATAAACGGCGTCTTTTTTGGTCGAAAATTACTGCTCGAATGAAAATTCATCCTCTTCAGTTAAAAATGAAATTGCTTCATTGTTTCGTTTAGAATTATTTTTTTCTTGGTTTAAAAATCAACTATTTGGTTTAATGTTGAACTATTTTATGAAAAAATTAATTTTGTTGTTGAAAAATCCACTATTTGGTAGTAAATTAACTTTTTTATTGAAAATTTATATTTTCGAGTTGAACATTCAGCTGTTTTGCAGAAAATTCTTCTTTTTGGTTGAAAATCTTCCGTAAAAAATTAAGCTCTTTGCTTAAAATTTATACTAATAAATTGAAAATTTAATTATTCTGATAGAAATTTGTCTTGTTTTTTGGTAAAAATTATTTTTTCATCTGAAAATGTAGCTATTCCATTTTTGATTGAAAAGTTTTCCTATATAAGTTGAAGATTGAACTGTTTGGTAGAAAAAAAATGTATTTTTTTTGAAAATTCATTTATTGGCTACAAAATTAATCTTGTTTGTTGAAAAATCATCATATAGGTTGAGGATTCAAATATTTTGATAAAAGTTGATATTTTTGGTGGAAAATTCGTCTTGTCTGGTATAAAATTACTTCTTGTTGGAAAATTCATCCTTTTTTATTAAAAATGCAACTGCTTGGTTGAGAATTACTCTTTTTTGGTTGAGAATTCAACTATTTTCTTTAAAATTCATATTTTTTGGTTGAATTGAACTGTTTTTGATTTTAAATTAAAATCTGTCTTGGTTGAAATATGAGAATTCATTTTTTTTTGTTTCCTTGAAAAATCAACTACTTGGTTTATATTTTAACTTCTTTCTAAACAGTTCATTTTTTCGTTGAATATTCATAATTTCTGTTAAAAATTCGACTGTTAATTCCTTTATTACCCTTTTGGTTGGAAATTCATATTTTTGGGTTGAAATTTAGCTGTTTTGTAGAAAATTCGTCTTGTTGGTTTAAAAATCCAACAATTTTTTGGAAAATCAAACTATTTTGTTGGAAATTAATGTTTTTATTTAAAATTTATATTCTTCGTTAAGAACTAAACTATTTATTTGAAAGTCTTACTCTTCTGTTGAAAATTTGAATTTTTTAATTAAAAATTAATTTTTTTTTTCTGAAAATGTAGCTTTCCATTTTTAAATGAAAAATTTTCCTTCAACTAGTTGAGAATTCGTTTTTTTTTATTGAAAACTAGTTACTCAAACTGAAAATTTAACAATTCCATTTTTGGTTGAAAATTTATATTTTTTAGTTGAAAATTCAACTATTTCGTTGGATAATCATCCTTCTTGATTGAAAATTATTCTTTTTCGGATTAAAAGTTAAGTGTTTTTTCAAACTTTCGATTTTCCGACTTGATAACTTAACTATTTTGTTACATATTTGTTTATGTGGGTACAAAATTTTTTTTTTCTTGAAACTTTATTTGTTTTGATTGAAAATTAACTTTCATGTTGAAAATTTTTCTCTTCCGGTTTAAAAGTCTTTAAAGTTTAAAGTTTTTTTTCTTAAAAGCTTTCAAAAACATTCTTATTTTTGTTATTTCTTTGTTCAAAATTCGTCTTTTTTTGTCGAATTCAACTGATTGAAAACTCGTTTTTTTTAAATTATTATTTTTCAAACTGCAGATTTAACTATTTGGTTGAAAATTCGTCTTTCTTAGAAAAACAATTGGTAGAAAGTTAATCTTCTTGGTTGAAAAATCATATTTGTAGTTTAAAAATTAATCTCCGTGGTAAAAATTTCAACTATTTTGTTAAAGTCATCCTTCTTGGTCTAAAATTCAACTGTTTTTTCAAAAAGCCAAATTTTTGGATTAAAAATTCATCTTTTAGTGTACAAAAGTCTTTTTTCTTGGTTGAAAATTCATCTCGCTAGGCTGAAAGTGAAACAGAAAATATAGAAGTTCATATTTTATTCAGAAAATATATAAATTTTCAATAAAAAAATATAGTGGACTTAAATAAAAAAATACGAATTATCAGCAAGGTCGAAATAGTTTTGCAAATATTCAAATAACGAATTTCGTGTTTAAAAGATCTGGGCCTTAAAATAAGTTGAGAAAATTCTCACATAAGCTAAAGCTGACTCAGGCCATTAAATCATCGTACAAATTAATTATGTTCCATGTTATAATAATCACTTTAGTGATCAGATTAGTGTGGGATTATTAGGGTTGAAACCCTTATGAAGGGGATGATAATATTTTCGAAACACGCATCTGCTGTGGGCTATCTTTCTGCATCTTAAAACGGAAAATTAAAAAAAAATTTTTTTTTTAAATTTAGATTTTTCAACTGTTTTAAACAAAGTTTTGAAGCTATTTAAGGATTTTAAGAGGTTTCAAGATAATACGAAATTTCTCTTAAGAGCTCTGGAAAAGTTTTCAATGATTTTTTATAAAAAAAAAATAATTTCAATAGAATATTTAAAATAGATTTGAAAACCATTTTTGATTTATGAATAACAATTGAACAATTATAAATTTGTAAGGACCTAGAATAAAAATAATTTTACTTCTAATTTAAAAACTGTTCAGTTTAGAAAAAATTAATCTTTCAATTTTTAATGTTTCTAACTTAAAATTACTTTGAACAATATAATTTTGGAAATCTCTAAATTCGTTGATTCATTTTCAATTTAGAGAATTGAAAATGATAGCGTGGATTTATATACTTTTTTAAGTCTTTGAATTTCATAATTTATAAGAGTTTACCAATTATTTATTTATTGAGCGTTTAAATATGAAAAATTTAGGCTTCAGGGTACTTTAAGGTGAAAAATAAATAAATAATTTGATTTTACTGTTTATAAATAAATTATTGCTTTTAAATTCAAAGAAAGGAATACCCTTTCCTTATATAAAAACCTACTAAGTGGAACTAATTTGTTAAAAATTCATTTTTTGTTCATAATTCATCATTTTAGTTGAGAAATATTTTTTTTCAAAATTCAACTATATTGTTAACATTTTTTAAAATTATTTTTCCAACAAAAAATTTAAATATTCCATGTTTCGTTGAAAATTTATTTTCTTCAGTTGAAAATTCAACTATTTAGTTAAAAATCCATGCACTTTATTAAAAATTATTCTTTTTTGGTAGAAAATTAATTTTTTTGGTTCAAAATTAGTTTTTTTTTAAATTAAAAATTAATTATTTTACTACATATTTAACTATATCATGTTTGTTTGAACATTAATATTCTTCAGTTAAAAATTCAACTACATATTTGTTTGAAAATTTCTGTATATCGTTGAAACTTGGTCACTAATTCACCTTTCTGGTTGAAAATTCAACTATTAGGTTGAAAATTCCACTAAAACTTAAAATATTTGGTTGAAAATTCATCTATTTTGTTAAAGATTATTTATCCTTTTTTGGTAGAAAATTACTTTTTTGATTGAAAATTAATTTTTCTTAGGTTGAAAATGAGTGTTTTTATTGAAAATCAATTTTTTAAACTAAAAATTTCACTTAATTTTTTGTCAATTTTTTTTTAAATTGAAAATTCATCTATTTTGTTGAAAATTTGTCTTTTTTTTTGTAGAAAATTAAAATTTTTGGTTATAAATTTTATAAAAAATTAAAATATTTTTTTAAAAATTTATACATTTCGTCGAAAATTATTCTTTTTTTGATGAAAAATTATTATTTTTTTTCTAAATTGAAAATTAATTTTTTTTTTCAAACAAAAAGTTTAACTATTCCATTTTTCCTCGAAAATTTTGTCATAGACATTCAATCTTTTTGATTGAATATTCATCTGTTTGTTTAAAAATTGAATTATTTTGTTGAAAATTAAATTTATTTGCTTAAAAACTTATTTCTTTAACTTAAAATTAAACTATTCTATTTTTTATTCAAAAATTTATCTTTTCTAGTTGAAAATTCATCTATTTTGTTGAATTTTTTTTTTTAGCTATATAACCTTTTTGGTTGAAAATTCAAGTATTAGGTTAAAAATTCTATTAAAAATCCAAATATTTCTTTCTTATTGAAAATTAGTTTTTCCAACTAAAAATTTAAACACTTCAATTTTTAGTCGTTTTTCTTTAAAAATTTATTTTAATTGGTTAAAAACTTATTTCTCTAACTTAAAATTAAACCATCCTATTTTTTGTTGAAAAATTATTTTTTTTTTTGTAGAAAATTAGCATTTTTGGATACAAATTTCATAAAAAATTAAAATATTTGTTTAAAAATGTATCAATTTTGTTGAAAATTATTCTTTTTTTCATGAAAAATTAGTTTTTTTCTAAATTGATAATTATCTTTTTTTTAAACTAAAAATTTAACTATTCTATTTTTCCTCGAAAATTTTTTCATAAACGTTTAATCTTTTTGATTGAATATTCATCAGGTTTGTTTGAAAATTGAACTATTTTGTTGAAAATTGATTTTATTTGCTTAAAAACTTATTGCTTTAACTTAAAATTGAACTATTGTATATTTTATTCAAAAATTTATCTTTTCTAGTTGAAAATTCATCTATTTTGTTGAAAATTTTTTGTTGTAGCTATATAACCTTTTTGGTGGAAAATTCAACTATTAGGTTGAAAATTCCATTAAAAATTAAAATATTTGGTTAAAAATTCATATATTTTATGAAAAGTTATCTTTTTTTTGGTAACAATATAACCTTTTTGGTTGAAATTTTTTTATTTTTTTATTGAAGATGAAAAATTTCAGTTAAAAGTTCATTCCTCCGGTTGAAAATTTAACAAATTTGGTTGCAAATTCGTTTTTTTTCTTGTTGAAAATGAATTTCTAAAATTACAAATATAGTGTTTTCATTTTTGCTAGAAAGTTGATCTTTTTTAGTTAAAAATTCACCTATTTTGTTGAAAACTCGTCTTTTCAAGTCGAAAATAAAAACATTTAACATTTTAGATGAGATTTTCTTTCTTCATTGATTGAAAAATCTTTCTTTGTTGAAAATTAAATTCTTCTATTGAAAATTTCTATTTTTTGGTTTGATTCAACAGTTTTTTCTTTTTCTTGAATGAAAATTAATTATTCTTACTGGAAATGAAATAATACATTTTTAAATTAATAAATCTTAATCAATTGAAACTCGATTTTTCATTACATATGTATATTGTAAAAAATTGATTTCTGTATTTAATCATTTCAAATAAGTGCGCGCGATCAACATACAATGAGGCTGCTGGTGCTACTAAAGATCCGATCCGAAAAATACGGCATTGAATTTTTGAGATACCCGAACGCAAGTTTTCATATTGGACCTCCTGATGCAAACTGTTGAACCCAGACCCGTAAATTTTGAGTCGGGTTCGCGTCTTGCACAACTCTGTTTTTTCTACTTGCTGTTTTTCTGTTTCTTTTAAGCATAAAGTTGCCAGCAATTCAAGCAATACTCCCTGAGCATTATTAAACGAACGATGGATTCAAAACAGAACGATTTGGTATTATAGTAGGACGCCAAAAAAATGATGCTCGATCAGAATGGAACCATAGTTTTTACTGTGTAGACACGTAAAACAAACTTTGCACTCTGCAATTCAGAACCTATAGTGAATAAAACTTACAAGGGGGGTTAGGTTGGTGTCCGACACCAATTTTTTTGTAACTTTGCAGGTGAAAAGAGGATCCCAGACTATAAAAAAAAATTAATTTTTTGGGCAATCGTTCATATTAAGGGGTGGAAATCACCCCTTCTATATTTTTGATACTTTTACTGTTTGAGGAGGTATCACTGTTTTTTCTTTCTTGTTTTTGCACAAAATTATTCTAATTGATTCTATATTATAATGCTATCTTGAGTTTTAAAAATACTTACCCCCTAGAGTATGCTAATTCAAAAACTCTACCCCTATAGGATACTTCGCCATATGGCAGATATGGTTGGCTGAATCGTATAGCTATGCGTGGTGGAGGAAACCGATTGAACAACATTTTCCACAGTTTTTGTTCCTTGAAAGCTCAAAGTTCTTCCACTGTGTAATTCTAAATTAAAGCCACTTTGATCAGAATTGAAAATTTTGCTTTCCCCATACCTCAGAATTTCTGATTTTACATTGTTTTTAAAAACATCACATTCTTGTTCTGTATCTCTAGTGTCATGTAAAGATGATAGAGATATAAATTTTGTGATTTTTCGCGAAACGACGTTATGCATTTTTTTGAATTTCCATACCCACCAACGTGATGCTTTAAACCATGGCATGTCCAATTCATGCTTCTTTTGTAAAGCCCATCTTCGAAGATCTATATCGTGAACTGTCATCTTTGAATCAATAGCCTCCTTCAAAATGTCCAAAGTGTATTTTGCAACGTTGTATAGCTTATCTTCTCGGTCACCACCACTGTTGACTTGTTCTGGCCATATTCTTAATTCTCGCTCTGAACTAAGCTTCCTGAATCTTTGATGAACGGTTGTAAAAGATAACGGTTTTTTCTTTCCAGAATTCCAAAAGTCAACAGCTTCTTTTTTATAGTCTAAATTAACTCTCTCCTCTTGATATAAACAACTAGGAACTTCACCATAATCCTTTACTTCTTCTTGCTCTTCATCTTCAATCGGTTGTATGTCAATTTGACTATCCTCATGAGCAAATTGTAAGTCAACTGAATTTTCAATAATAAATAAGCAATCAAACACATTTTTCATTATAATATCCTCTAATACATCGTGTAGATGTACCTCCTCAGGTGTTACTTCTGAAGGCTGAATGCCAAGTTTTTCCTTATTGAACGTTATTGTCAATAACGATATTATATTTAATGGATTGATTCTCATTTTATTAGTAATACTTCGCACAATAGAAAAAGAAGCAAATGTGACTGAACAAATGTTCTTTTCTTTCGCTTTATATACATGCCTGGTAATGGCTTATATACATTCCTGATAATTTTATATTTGTACAGTTTTATTTTAAATGCCAAAACGATAATATTTTTTATCATATCAGACACCCAACTTGTAAACAGTCAATATTTTGTCAATTAGGTTGTTTTTACGTATGTCATACGGCCTCATTTAGATAATAATAACGACAATTTATCTTATTATTAAAAAATGATCCAATTTTAATATTGCCGTTATTATTATCTGAATGAGACCATATGACATACGTAAAAACAAACTAATTGACAATTATTCATTTGACGGTCTAAATAATAAGTTGTGTCTCACACAAATTCTGAAGGCAATATTTTGTTAGTTTTTTCCATTTATTTTTTATTCCGTAGAAGATATATTGTAAGTCCAAAGCCTTGAGTAATAAGGGTTAGAGGGACGATATGCGAAAGGGTACGTGTATGTGTGTACAATTTTCAATGGAAATATGTACGTGCCTGAACCTAAATAAAAATTCTGTAAACAGTTCTGTTATATATGTATTGCCATTAAAATCGCCTGCTAAACAAAACATAAAAAGCTTTTGAGGGGTAGTTTTCACATAACAAGGGTTTATTAATATAAGAACATGTGCCATCGTTAACAAATAATTAGTTATATTATTATTGATTGTTCAAACTAAATATTTTAATTCATTACTTACAAAAATTTCATATTAATAACTAAATTTTTTATTTATTGATAATACTAAAGGGGTGGATGGCACAAAATTTAGGGGTTATTTCGAATAAGACTGATAATTCTCAATAGAATTAATTATCAAAACTAGATGTTTGCAGCAACAAAGTCCAAAATCTTAAACTATGTGTCATATGGCGAAGCATCCTATAGGGGTACATTTTTTGAATTATCATACTCTAGGGGGTAAGTATTTTTAAAACTCAAGATAATATTATAATATAGAATCAATTATAACAATTTTGTGCAAAAACAAGAAAGAAAAAACAATGATGCCTCTTAAAACAGTAAAAGTATCAAAAATATAGAAGGGGTGATTTCCACCCCTAAATATGAACGATTACCCAAAAAATTGATTTTTTTTTATAGTCTGGGATCCTATTTTCATCTGCAAAGTTACAAAAAAATCTGCGTCGGACACCAACCTAACCCCCCTTGTTAGTTTCATTAACATGGCAAGTCTGGTTAATAATGTTTTACCAAGATTCATTGCCAAGAGATAATGTGTGCAGTATTTGTGTCCGAATATTGAGTTTACATCATTTTTGAATATTTTAAATAATAGAATGGATTCATGATCATTAGTACAATACACTCTCCCAGTGGGCACAAAACCATGAACATCCCAATAACGTCCTTAGGACGTTCCTAGAACGTCCAATGTCAGTCCAATCAACGTCTCTAAGACGTCCAATGTCCTAAAGATATCCTGAAGACGTCTTGAAGACATAGGACGTCCTCAGGACGCATCCCTAGGATGTCCAAAAGACATGTTCCCATAGACGTCTTAAGGATGCCCCAAAGAAGTCTCTAGGACATCTCTAATTTTTTTGCCCACTGGGCTTTCATTAGAAATTTCAAGTGAATTTAGTGTTAAAGGTTTGATGCAAAAACCTTTTTTATAACCTTCTAACACCTAAGCTCTTCCGTTGTTCATATCCTTTGATGCGTGAAAGAAATCTGTTGGATGTAAGACTTTTTTCTTCGAGTGCAACTCAGGTTTAAGGAAGAGAAATATTTTTTGAAACTGTGATGAGAACTTTCGCGATTCAGAACAATCATTATAGTATAGGATTATACTTTGGAACTCAGTTCGTTGGTCCAACAATGATATTCCTAATTATTGAAACTATTTTGACTAGTCAAAATACATCAATATTTTAGTTGAAGCGAGTTATTTTCTTTGTTGTTTTCACTAATCTGAACCTTGTCATTCTAACCAGTAGCTCAAAGTTGGCGCCTGTCCTAACTAGGCAAAATAGTTAATACCTCGTATACCGGTACAGAACAGCGTTATGCAAGCACAATCAATGTATTGTTCCATATATCTGCCTGTCACAACAAAACATTCATACTGATCATACTATTCCAAGACCTCATCTCAAATTAATATATGACATTCAAAAATCATAATAAAAATCGGTAGGTAAAAATATAATTCAGGGTGTTGCCTGAAAGAATAGCCTTTGGGTTAAACTCCTGCACCCTTCTCATCGAAGCATTAAAAATTGCTACTTAGTAAAAATCCTGCGAATAATGAATTAAATTAGCAACATAGGGAAACATCTTTAACAAAAGTCTGTTTCACTGATTTATTTTATTGGTTCGTGACAAAGAGAATGAATGCAATCATTCGAAGATTATTATTATTTAGGTAAAAGAAAGCAAACACTATTCTTCTCATCATGGGGATGTCAATTAATAATAAAATCATTCCTAGCATCATCACCCCGATGTCCTGGTTCACATTGTTCCAATCCTTGATGCTGAGGACGATGTGACAGTCAAAAATATGTTTAAGAAGGTTCAAGGTAGTCCTATTTAGGCACAATTCTAGTGCATGTTCGTTAATAATAGACAAGTTCTTTATCATATGAGAAACAATGCTGAGGAAAAAGAAAACAACTAAAATGTTTACCTCTAAGAGACAAACACTGTGAAAGGTATGGTTCCATTTTGATTG
This sequence comes from Andricus curvator, assembly GCA_932195095.1. Taxonomy (NCBI): domain Eukaryota; kingdom Metazoa; phylum Arthropoda; class Insecta; order Hymenoptera; family Cynipidae; genus Andricus; species Andricus curvator. Next base: position 38,972 of record CAKNYM010051663.1, on the reverse strand, counting down.
AAAATCATTTTTTGGGCGTCCTATTATAGTACCAACTCGTCTTGTTTTGAAGCCATCGTTCGTACGATTTTAATTTGCTAACTTCAGATTGAAGAGTGATACGTACAAGCGAACTAAAATAATGCACAGGGAGTATTGTTTGAATTGCTTGCAACTTCATGCTTAAAATAAACAGAAAACTATCAAGTAGAAAAAGCAGAGACGTGCCAGAACCGGGTATCTCAAAAATTCAATTCCGTATTTTTCGGGTGGGATCTCTAGTAGTAATATGGAAATCAATTTTTTACAATATATAATGAGCATAAAGTACAAAGAATATTATGAATCTTACTCTAAAAAATAGGTGTGTCACGAAAATATCAAAAGCATTGTTGTAGCTTTTTCTGAATGCCTATTGGGTAATTTGAAAAACTCGAAGGATCTATCTTGCCAAATTCACAGAAGTAATAAAGAATCGAGTTTCCGTTCTTCAAGATTTATTAATTTAAAAATTTATTATTACATTATCAGTAAGAATAATTAATTTTCATCCAAGAAAAAGAAAAAACAGTTAAATTAAACCAAGAAGTACAAATTTTCAATAGAAGAATTACATTTTCAACCAAGAAAGATTTTTCAATCAATGAAGAAAAAAAATCTCATCTAAAATGTTGAGTTTTTAAGTTATAAAGACATTTTAATTTTTAATTTTAAGTTAGAGAAATATGGTTATAACTAATTAAAATAAATTTTCAATGAAATAGTTGAATCTTCATCCAAACAGATTAAATGTTTATCAACAAAAAAAAAATCGACGAAAAATTGAATAGCTGAATTTTTAGTTGAAAAAATTAATTTTCAATAAAAAATTAACTAATTTTTAACCGAAAGGATGAAATTTAAACCAAAGAAGAAGAATTTTTAACAAAATATATGAATTTTCAACCAAATATTTTAATTTTTAATAGAATTTTCAACCTAATAGTTGCATTTTTAACCAAAAAGGTTACATTGCTACCACAAAAAAAATTTCAAGAAAATAAATGAATTTTCAACTAAAAAAGATCAATTTTTGACAAAAATAGAATAGTTTGATGTTAAGTTAAAGAAATGAGTTTTTTAAGTAAATAAAATGAATTTTTAACGAAATAGTTCAATTTTTAAACGAACAGACAAATTTTTAACCAAAAAGATTGAATGTCTATACAAAAATTTTCGACGAAAAATGAAATAGTTAAATTTTTAGTTTAAAAAAACATATTTTCTATAAAAAAGGAATTATTTTTAACAAAATACATGAATTCTCAAACAAATATTTTAATTTTAAATGAAATTTTCAACCAAAAATGTTAATTTTCTACAAAAAAAGACAAATTTTCAACAAAATAGATATTTACAGCTGAATAATTGAATCTTCAACCAAACAAATGAATTTTCTACCAACAAAATGAAAGAGAAATGTATTTTTTTTGTTAATTTCGACAAAAAATTAGGTTAAGTTTTTAGTTTAAAAAATTGATTTTCAATAAAAACACTAATTTACAACCAAGAAAAAATTAATTTTCAATAAAAAAATAATTTTCTACCAAGAAAGTATAATCTTTAACAAAATACATGAATTTTCAACCAAATATTTTAATTTTTAATGAAATTTTCAGCTAATAGTTGAATTTTTAACCAAAAAGGTGAATTAGTCACCAACAAAATTAATATTCTACCACAAAAGACAAAACAAAAGTTTCAACAATATACAGAAATTTTCAAACACATATGTAATTGAATTTTAAACTGAAGAAGATTAATCTTCAAACAAACATGATATAGTTACATTTTCAGGAAAAAATTAATTTTCAAGAAAAACTAATTTTGAACCAAAAAAATTAATTTTTTACCTCAAAAGAATAATTTTTAATAAAGTATATGAATTTTCAACCAAGTAGTTGAATTTTCAGCTAAAGAAGATAAATGTTCAACCAAACATGGAATAGTTAAATTTTCAGTTGAAAAAATAATTTACAAAAATGTTAACAAAATAGTTGAATTTTGAAAAAAAGATTTTTCAACTAAAATTATGAATTATGAACAAAATAACTGAATTTTTATTTATAAAAAGTAAAATCAAAATATTTATTTATTTTTCACCCTAAAGGACCCTAAAGCCTATTTTTTTCATCCAAACGCTCAATATATAAATAATTGTTAAACTCTTGTGCAATTCAAAGACTCAAAAAAATACGTAAATCTACGCTACCATTCTCAATTATCCAAATTGAAAAATGAATCAACGAATTCAGAGGTTTTCAAAATTATATCGTTTTAAGCAATTTTAAGTTAGAAACATTGAAAATGGAAAGATTAAATTTGTTTAAACTGAACAATTTTTGAATTAGAAGTAAAATAATTTTAATTTCAGGTTCTTACGAATTTATAATTGTTCAATTGTTATTCATAAATCAAAAACTGTCCCGAAATGTATTTTAAATATCCTCTTAAAATTATTATTATTTTTTTAAATAAAAAAACATTCAAAATATTTCCAGGAATCTTAAGAAAATTTCTGTATTATTTGAAACCTCTCCAAATCCTTAAACAGTTTCAAAACTTTATTTCAAAAAGTTGAAGAATCTACATTTTATTTTAAAATTTTTGGCACGTTCTAAAATTTTTAAATCCTTGAAAATTATAAAAATCACTTAAAATGTTCGAAATTATTTTTTGATAATTTTTGATGTCTTTTGAAATAATTTTTAATATTCTGTTAAATGTAATTTTTCGAAATAGAAAGTAATTTTAAGTTTTCTCAGGAATCTTAAGACATTTTTTTTTACTATCGTAGAACCTTTATTCCCTTTAATTTATACTTCCATGCATAAATCACATGATACTTGTAAATAAATATAATCTAATCTAATCAGAAAATGTTATAATATTGATTAAAAAAATTGGATGTGAAATTCTAAGAATGATTAGACAAAAAATGTCAGTCACTTTTAACGTAAATTAGTCCATGTGCGTTGATAATATAAAAGATATTTATCATCTAAGAAACAATATTTAGGAAAAGGAAAACAACTCAAAACTCTATTGTACAAAGTTATTCAATGAAAAAACCAAAAATTTTAAGAACACATGGTTTTCCTCATCAGGAGAACAAAAATTAATAAGAAAATCCTTGCTAGCGGTTATATTTATGTTCAGGAAAATTTATTCGGTGAAAAAAAACTGTTCTCATCAGGGGAATGACAATAAGAAAATCCTTTCGATCGTGAGTATTCCTGATGTTCTGGTTTACACTGATCCCATCATTGATTTTGAGGAAGATGTGACAGTGAAAAATATGTTTAAGAAGATTCAAGGTATTCATGTTTTGGCACAGTTTTAGTTCATGTGCGTTTATAATTAAACAGTTCTGTAACGTCTGAGAAACAATACTTAGGGAAAAGGAAACAACTAAAATTTGTTTCAAGTCTATCGGACAAATTTATTCTTAACAAAAACCCAAATTTTAGAAGAACACACTATTCTCCTCATCAGGAGAATGATGTTCAATAAGAAGAAGAAAACCATTTGTTCAAAAACACATTGTTCTACTCATTAGAGGATTGACAATTAATGAATCCTTTTTAGCGTGAGTATCCCTGATGTCCTGGTTTACATTGATCTAATCCTTGACGTTAAGGAAGATGTGACAATCTAAAATATGTTTATGAAGATTCAAGGTAGTCACGTTTAGGCACTGTTCTAGTCCATGAACATTAATGATGATATAGATCTTCTTTAGTGTCTAAAAACTATTACTTAGGACAAAAACAACTAAAATGTTGTTCAACTCTATGGAAGAAATTTATTCGATGAAAACTCCCAAAACTTTCAAGAACACAGTGTTCTTCTTATCAAGGGAATGACAATTAATAAGAAAATCCTTCCTAGGGTCAATATACCTTATGTCCTTGTTTACATTGATCTAATCCTTGATGTTGAGGAAGATGTGACATAAAAGTTCTTCAACATCCAATAGCCAATACTTAGGATAAAGGAAACAACTAAAATGTTGTTCAACTGTTTTCTTCTTCCTAAGTATTGGTTATCAAATGTTGAGGAATATTCATATTTTTAATGCACATATGGAAAAGAACTGTGCCTAAACATGACTACCTTGAATCTTCCTAAACACAAACATAGTATGACCATGGCATCTTTCTTAACATCAAGGATTGGATCAATGTGAACCAGGTCATTCTCCTGAAGAAGCAGTGTTTTCCTGAAATTTTGGGTTTTTTCATCGAATAAAGTCCGAAAAAGGTGAACAACATTTCAGTTTTCTGTTCCCTAAGTATTGATTTTCGGACGCTAAGGAACTTCAATATTATAAACACACATGCAATAGGATTGTGCATCTCAAATATTCTTAAACATAAATATGACTGTGACATCTTCCTTAACGTTACGGATTGTGTAACTGTAAACCTGGAACTTTATCTATACTCATGTTATGAAGGACTCTCTAATCAATTGGCATTCTCCTGATAAGTAGAACAGTGTATTCTTGAATCTTTGGGATTTGTCAACCTAATACATTTGTCCGATGATATAATTAATTGTTCCACATTTAAGAAATGCCCCCAGAAGAGTGTGAGATTTGGGTTTCTAGTTGTCAAATTTGTTTATAATATACCCTGTTCATTTTCTGTTTATCAATGTGAACCAGGTCATTCTCCTGAAAAGGAAAGCAGTGTTTTCCTGAATTTTTTTTTTTTTTATCGAATAAAGTCGGAAAAAGCTGAACAACATTTCAGTTGTCTCCTGTTTCCTAAGTATTGATTTTCGGATGCTAAGGAACTTCCTTATTATAAACACACATGTAATAGAATTGTGCACCTAAAATATTCTTAAAAATAAATATGACTATGACATCCTCCTCAAAGTCAAAGATTGTTTTAATCTAAACCTGGAACTTCATGGATACTCATGCTATGAAGGACTCTCTTTATCAATTGGCATTCCCCTGATGAGGAGAACAGTGTATTCTTGAATCTTTGGGTTTTGTCAACCTAATACATTCGTCCGATAATATTATTAATTGTTCCAGATTTAAGAAATGCCCCCAGAAGAGTGTGAGATTTGTGTTGCTCGTTGTAAAATTTGTTTATAATATAGCCTGTTCATTTTCTCTTTATTAGCTCAGCTTGCGTTTGGTATCATGCTCAAGAGTCATTGTGTCATTTGCCCATACGGCGCGGCAGGTAAAGTACATTTCGCGGGTTTTGGATTCAGCTCGATTCAGTTGTATCATGCGAGTTCAGGGAGTGGCTGATGCGTGTAGTTGTATGGTTGTTTGGTGGTTTCCCGAACCGAACGAATGTGGGTTCAATTGGTATTGCAGTGCCAATGTGCCATACTAATCGACGCATAACACATCGACTTTTTGACCCTTTGGCAAGCTAATTCCCAGAGGTAGTGCTATCCCGAATTCCGCATCGGGATCATTTGTCGTTTACGTTCTGCTCTGCTCTTTTGTTTTACCGGCCAAAAGCCACCGGGTTTAGACGACCGATCCATCAAGTCATCCCTGGAAAATACCATTACCTCATTTCTGCGGTTTGAACATGCATACACATTAGGGTGGTCCAAATTTTTTAAAATTGTTTTCAAGAACGTCCGGAAATTTGTTCGAATCCAAACAAAAATAAATTCATTTTTTTTTTCAAAGAAAGTTATATTTAGAGGAATTTTCCCATAGGAAAAAAAGACGTGTTTGTAAATTTTATTCAGAATCCTCAATATTAGCTGAATCCAGTTGAAACTCAACATTTCTTTTCACAATTAACCATAGAATACGAATAAAATGTGACTTCTCGTATATCACCACCATAAGTCTGTTTTATGGGGTCCCAAAAAAACCCCATAAGTGAAAAAATGGGTTTTGCGAGTTTTTGGCGCTAATTATGATTTTTTTGCGTTTTTTGAATGCGAATTGTTTCTAGTACATGAAATGCTTGTTCATACTGATGATGAGATGTTTAAGTGAATTGTTTGGACAACTTATTATTGTTTTTAGCCATTTTCTCTTAGAGTGGATGTAGAAAATCGCGTTTTTTTTTAATTTCACTTTTTGTCCAATTTTTAATTAATGAGGTAATAATTAATGCAATTTCACAAACATGCTTATTTAAACAATTAATTATTGTTTATAACTATATTCTGTTACAGTAATGCTACAAAGTTTTTTTTTGTGAAATCTTTAGTTTTGCTTAGAATTTTCAGTTATGAAAAAAATAATAAGTGAACCTCAACAAAAATCATATTTTAAATAGTATTTTACTTTTTTAAGTGAATTATTCTTGCTCTTTTCCAAATGTTAAAAAAATTAATTTAAACAAACAAGGTATTTTACTCAAGAGTCAAAAACAAAGAATTCAATAATAAGAGCAGGTGGGAGAACTAGGTGTCTCAATGACTTTTAAAAGTTTTTTTTTTAAATTACAACAAGAACTTTATTGCAAAGCATTAAAGAAAAATTTGGAATTGAAAATATTTTGATATCAGCCCCCCTCTAGCTAGATACATTCTAGAAAAAGAAAGGGATTGCTTAAAATATGTTTCTCTCTAATGTCTATTTATCATTTGTTCATAACTAAAAAGGCAATGCAAAGTTAAATATTTCAGAAGAAACTGCAACTTTCAAGCACTTATCCGAAAGAAAATAGTTATAAACAATAATAAATTGTTCAAATAACAATTTTCATTAACTTGCATTAATTATTACCTCACTAAGTGAAAAATAGACAAATAGTTGAAAATTTCAGAAAAAGTCGCAACTTTCTACCATTAGGAAAAGAGAATATTATTAACAATAATAATGAATTTCCAAGCAATTATTGTTATTAACTCAAATTAATCATTACTTCAGTCTAAATGAGAAATAGACAGAAGTTAGAAGGTTCAGAAAACAACGGCAACCATCTTGTATTAATATAGAAGAAGATAGCTACAGACAATAATTTGTTTAAAAAATTATTTTTGCTTTTTTGAAAAAAAAAAATTTTCCAATGAATTTTTGGACCACCCTAATACACTTAGTCAACAATTTTTGTGATTGTATAACTATTTGATAGAAAATTAACTTTATTTTTGAATAATCATATTCTTTCATTGAAAATTCAACAATCTTGTGGAAGATTAATCTTTTTTGTTGAAAATTTATCTTTTGTTGTTTAACATTAATTTTTTTAGTGAAAAATGTACCTTTTTTGTTGGAAATTGAACTATCTGATGTGAAATCATATTTTTCGGTAAAGTTCAAATCTTTTGTAAATAATTGATCTTTTTGATTGAAAATTTGATTTTCTGTTTAAAAATAAATATTTTATGGTTAAAAATTCAACTGCTTGGTTGAAAGTCAAACTACTTTTAAAAAATCACTTTTTTGCTTGAGGAATGAACTATTTAATTAAAAATTCGCCTCTTTTCTTGAGTTTAACTGCTTGCAACTTCTTTTTTTTTTATTCAGTCTAAATGAAAAATAGACAAAAGTTAGAAAGTTCAGAAAAAGCGGCAACCATCTGGTAATAATTTAGAAGAAGATAGATGGATAGATAAGATCTGAAAAAGGGGTTCCAAGTGAAAATTTGATAATGAAA
>CAKNYM010051663.1:18021-28998 GCA_932195095.1 Andricus curvator | reverse complement strand
TGAAAATTGATTTTTTTTCGGTTGAAAATTTATGTATTTTGTTGAAAATTTGTCTTTTTGGTAGAAAGTTAATCTTCTTGGTTTAAAATTTAACCTTTTTGATTGAAAATACAACTGCTTGGTTGAAAATTAATCCGTGTTGATTGAGGATTCAACTATTTTGTTGAAAATTCGTCTTGTTTGGTCGAAAATTTTTTAATTAAAAAAAAAATTTAATTTTAATTCAAAAACAGTGGACTGTTCTTGATTTAAAATTTAAAACAATTTTGTTGATATATTAACTATTACATCTTTTACTAAGAATTCATTTGTTTTGTTAAAAATTCAACTACTCACTTTAAGGTTGAACTACATTGTGAAAAATGCATATTTTTTATTAAATATTAATCATTTTAGTTGAAAATTCAACTATTCAGTCGCAAATTAACTTTTTTGTTGAAAGTTCATATTTTCAGGTTGAAAATTCAGTTGTTTGGTAGAAAATTTCCCTTTTTGGCTTAAAAATTCAACAATTTGTTAAAAAATTATATAAACTATTTGGTTGCAAATTAACTTTTTCGTCAAAAATTAATATTTTTTATTAAGATTTGAACTACTTTGTTGAAAAATTAAACTTTTTGGTGAAAAATCAATCCATTTATTTGAAAATTTAACTATGCCTTTAGAAATTAATTTTTCTGATCAAAAATTAATTTATTTTTTTTTTAAATTCAGCTATTTCACTTTTGGTGAAACATTTTTTCTTTCTATGTTGGAAATTCAACTATTGCATACAATATTCTGATATTTTATTGAAAATTCGTCTATTTGGGTAGAAAATTAATCTTGTTTAATGAAAATTCATCATTTTGGTTGAGGATTCAACTATTTTGTTCGAAATTCTTCTCTTTTAGTTGAATTTAACTAAATGAAAATTAGTTTCCTTTTTGTTAAAAATTATTTTCTTAGACTAGAAATTTTCTATTTTTGTTGACAATTTATCTTTTTTAGTTGAAAATTCAAATATTTGGTTAAAAATTCATCTTTATTGCTTGGAAAATTAACTTTCTTGTGGAAAATTCTTCTTTTCTGGATTAAAAGCCAACTATTTCCTAAAAAATTGTACTTTTTAGCTTAAAAACTGAACCATTTTGTTAAGAATTTATCTATTTAGTTAGAAAATTATTATTTTTTTGTTAAAAATGCATCTATTTAGTTGAACAATTTTTTTTATTCGTATTTTTGTAGAAAATTAATCTTTTAGGTTGAAAATTCTTGTATGTACGTTACAAATTCAACTGTTTTCTCGAGAGCCTAATTATTTAGTTCAAATTAATATTTTTGGTTAAAAATATTATCAATTAGTTGAAAGTCGGACTACTTTGTTAAAAATTCATATTTTTGGTTCAGGATTCAACTATTTTGTTCGAAATTCTTGTCTTTTAGTTGAATTTAACTAAATGAAAATAAGTTTTCTTTTTGTTAAAAATTATTTTCTTAAACTGAAAATTTTCCATTTTTTTTTTAATTTATCTTTTTTAGTTGAAAATTCAACTATTTGGTTGACAATTTATCTTTATTGCTTGGAAATTAACTTTCTTGTAGAAAATTCTTCTTTTCTGGTTTAAAAGACAACTGTTTCCTAAAAAATTGGTCTTTTTAGCTTAAAAACTAAACTATTTAGTTAAAAATTTATCTTCTTAAGTAGAAAATTATTCTTGTTTGTTAAAAATTAATCTATTTTTTTTTAATTCGTATTTTGGTAGAAAATTAATCTTTTAGGTTGAAAATTCATGTATGTACGTTAAAAATTCAACTATTTTCTTGAAAGCATAATTATTTAGTTGAAATTAATCCGTTTTGGTTAAAAAATTCATCAATTAGTTGAAATTCGGGCTACTTTTTTAAAAATTCATATTTTTGGTTAAATTCAAATGATTGAAAATTCTTTTATTTTGTAAATTAATTTTTCAAAAAGAATCTTTAAAAAATCCATTTTTTGTAAATTATTTGTTTTTAATAACTAAAAATTCAACATTTTTATTCTTGTTTGTAAACTTATCTATTTTAGTTGAAAATTAATCTATTTTGTTAAAAAATTCGTCTTTTGATGAAAAATTAATCTTCTTGATTGAAAAATAATCTTTTTGAAATAAAGATTAATCTATTTGATCAAAAATTCAACTATTTTATTGAAATCTCAATTATTTCATTGATAATCAAACTTGACGTCTTGAAGTCATCCTTTTAAGTCGAAAATTCAACTACTTAGTTCAAAATTCGTCCTTTCGGATCGAAAATTCACCTTTCATGATAGAGAAATTATTTTTCTTCATTCATCTATCTTAATTAAAAATTAACTTTTTTTCTGGAAATCCAAATTTTTTAAATTTTTTTGTTCTCCCATTTGAAAAAAGTGTCAATTTTCGACGAGGTTGACATTTCTTTCAGCAAGTGTATGAACTGGGTCGTTTGAAGTCTTCTATGTTGAACCCGCTAGTTCGATGGGTGGATGTGCTCATTTATATAAAATGCTTCAAGGAAGCAAAATGGTAGCACAAAACTCCTCGCTCCAACGATACGAAAATTTTTCCTTTTCAAATTTATAATCCTGCAATTTTTAAAATTCCTTAATGAATTTTATAAATTTTCGCTTAAGCATCTCGTGAGATATTAATGTCAACCACTTAAAAAAAAATCAGCATATCACGGGTGAAAGCAATTATGAATAAATTTCTGAATGCGAATATTGCACCTTACGACTTCTCATTAAAACTCATATCACAAATTTTTATAAACGAACATCCCTGGATTTTTATTACCTAATATTAAAAACATAAACAATTTCAAATTTTATAAAGACGCAAAAAATAGATTTTCAAATTTTAATTGATAACTTTGTGTAGCCCTTATACAATTTTGCGCTACAGTTTCAACAAATGCAAAACTCAAAGTCAGTACTGTGAATATTAATCAGAAATTAGTCAGAAAAGTAGAAAAAGGGTTTTGTAACCTATTAAGACGTTAATTGAGTCATTCAAACCTCCTTCTCTCATACTTTACTTACTCTACTTCCCCTCCCCCCCCCTCACTTTACCCTTCGCAACCACTCCCTTCCTTAACTTCTTCCTCCTCCTCTCCCTCTCCTCACTTCCCCATCTAACACTACCTTTCCACTACCTTCCTCCCCCAACCATCACTTTCCCTTCCATAATTACCTTCATTACCCTACTAGCCATCCCTTCACTTCCCTTACTACCCTTTCTCACTTCTAATCTTTCCCCCATTTTCTCTACATTTCCTCCGCTCATTTCTCCTCATTTCCGCTCTCCTTATTTCACCTACTTCCCCTTCCTTTAATTATTTTACTTCTACTTCCACTTATTTCCTTAACTACCCCTACGCTCATTTTCTCTCAATTCCCCTACCTTACTGAATCTCATTTCCCGTAACTTCACCCACTTCTCCTCTTATTTTTATTTTATTCCTCTACTGCTAGTCTGCTCATTCTTTCTTACTTCTCCTATCGCAGTTTCCTCTCGCTTACACTACCACGCCTCCCCTCATTTTCCTTCATTTCCCTACTTCCCTCATTTCCACTCACTTTTCCTACTTATCTCCTCACTTTCTCTACTCTCCCTTGGCTCATTTTCTCTCACTTCACCTCTCCATATTTCCTCTTGCTTACCCTCCCACGTCTCCTCATTCTCTCATACTTCCATACTCCCCTCATTTTCCAAAACTTTTCTTCTTGTCCTTTTCTTACTTCCCCTACCACCCAATACCTCATTTCTCCTCGCTTCGCCTAATTCCTTTATTCTTATTCCCCCTCACTTCCCTTACTTCACCGACCCTCATTTTTCTTATTTCCAATCCACTAATTTCTCTTAACTTTCCCACTTCTTCTTCTCTCATTTTGCCTCATTTTTCCTACTTTACGTCCCCTCATCTCACATAATTTATCCTAATTCACCTACACTCATTTTTCAACGCTTCCCCTACATCCCCTCCCTACATTTTCCTTCCCCTCACTCACACTAAGACCTATTATCTAAAATACTAGAAAAGAAAAGCAAGGACAATTTTGATGAAATTTATAATCTTACAAGTTTCAAAATTTGTTAACGAATTTTATAACTTTTCGCTTGAGCATCAAATGCAGAACAAATATGAAACTAAAAGGCAACACTGTACACAATAATAAAAAATCAGTCAAGATAAGCACCATGCGCCAGGAAAAAGGGTTTCGTGGCCTATTAATACGTTAATTAAGTTATTCTAACCACCCTCTGCTATAATTAACCTTCCCTGAACCCCTACTGCAACTCCTTCTTTCCTTAACTTCTTCCTCCTCTACTTCCTCCTCTACTCACTTTCTTGGATAACACTCTTCTTTCCCTACTTTCCTTTCTTAGCCACCACCTTTCCTCCCTTACTCACCCCAACCACCGTACTAGCCCTTCTCTTCCCTTGCTAGCCTCCTTCACTTTCAATCATTTTCTCTACTTGCCCTTCTTAATTTCTGCTCGCTTCCTCTACTTATTCACCCCTCATTTGTCCTAAATTCTCCTAGTTTTCCCTCTCCCTATTTCCTCTACTTCCAATCTCCTCATTTTCCGTAATTTATCCTCTATCTCCCTCCACTTCCTCTGCTTCCTCACTCTTAACGCCCCTCCTCTCACTTCCCCATCTAACACTACCTTTTCCCGACTTTCCTCCTCATTTCACCTACTTCCCCTCCCTTCAATTATTTTACTTTTTCTCCCACTTATTTCCTTAACTTCCTCTACGCTCATTCTTTCTCAATACCCCTACTTCACCGACTCTCATTTTGCGTAACTTCCCCCACTTCTCCTCCTCTTATTTTTCTTCGATTCCTCTACTGCTACGCTGTTCATTCTTCCTTACTTCTCCTCTCGCTTACACTACCACACCTCCCCTCATTGTCCCTCACTTCCCTACTCCCCTCATTTCCGCTTACTTTTCCTACTTATCTCCTCACTTTCTCTACTCTCCCCGAGCTCATTTTCTCTCGATTAACCTCTCCATATTTCCTCTTGCTTACTCTACCACGTCCCCTCATTTTCTCATACTGCCCTGCTGCCCTCATTTTCCCATACTTTCCCTACTTCTCTTCTTCTCACTTCCCCTACTACCCAATCCCTCATTTCTCCTCGCTTCGCCCACTTCATCTATTCTTATTTCCCCTCACTTCCCTTGCTTCACCGACCCTCATTTTTCTTACTTCCACTCCCCTAATTTCTCGTAACTTTTCCACTTCTCCTTCTCTCATTTTTCCTAATTTTTCAGACTCTGCGTCCCCTCATTTCACCTCATTTACCCTACTTCACCTCCCCTTATTTTCCCACGCTTCCCCTACCTCCCTTATGTACACTTTCCTTTCTCTTACTTCTCCCCGCTTACACTTAGAGCTATTATCTGTAATAATAGAAAAGAAAAGCAAGGACAATTTAGATGAAATTTATTATCTTACAAGTTTCAAAATTTTTCAATGAATTTTATAACTTTTCGTTTAAGCATCTTGTGAGATATTATTGTTGAGCACTTGAAAAAATTAGTATTCACGGGTAAAAGCAATTATAAATAAATTTCTGAATGAGAATATTGCACCTTATCTATATCCTTATCTATATCTTATCTATATCCCTGGATTTTAATTACTATTAAGACGTTAGTTCAGTCATTCCAACCTCCCACTCCCATACTCTATCTTCCCTCCTCCCCTACTGTCCTGCTACCCGCCCTTCCATAATTCTTCGCAACATCTCCATTCCTTAACTTCTTCCTCCTTCACTTCTTCCTCTACTCACTTCCTTAGGTAACACTCTCCTTCCCCTAATTCCCTTTCCCAGCCATCACTTTTCCTCCCCTACACACCCCAACTATCCTACGAGTCCTTCACATCCTTTGCTAGCCTCCCTCAATTCCAATCATTTTCTCTACTTCCCCTCCCTAATTTCTTCTCACTCCCTCTACTTACTTACCCCTCATTTTTGCATCACTTATCCTCATTTCTTCTAATTTCCCCTCTCCTCATTCCCTCTACTTCCCTTCTCCTCATTTTCCATCATTTCTTCTTTATCTCTCCTCACGTTCTCTAATTCCCCACCACTCATGCTTCTTCCCCTCATTTTCCCTAGCTGCTCCTATTCCCCCATCATTTTCCCTCACTACTGCTCTTCCCCTTCCATAATTTCCCCTCGCTTCCCCTAATTCCCTCGCCTCACTTCCCCTCTTGGAATATATGTAGGAAACCTTACAAACATTTTGTTTAAGAAATATATATTTCAAGAAAAGTATGATTTCAGTAAAATCTGGACAAGCGATCGATGAGTTTATGGCAGCGATTCACGGGGCTAACTCTATCTCAGCAAATTACATTTCCATCCAGTTACGTGATAGGCGCAAACACGCCCGTCAACGTTCAACCACGTGATTAGTTATACTTGACGTGGATTATATTCCTGAAGCAATTAATTAACAAAGTTCTTGCATCTATGAAGGCGTGGGCGACAGACAAAATGAAATTGCATTTTACCTAGATTGGTAGAAAAGGGAACGAGTATTGAGGGGTGAGTGGAGACGGGGGGGGGGGGAGTTCGAAAAATGTAATAGACTCTTATTATAGCCCCGTCCATTGGCACCTATAATGGAAACTCTCACCGAAATGTAGAGACTTGTAACGTTTCTAAGCCGGTTAACGATCGCCCCCAACTTGCACTTGAAAGGTTTACAGATTCTACTGTGGAAGTCCACTTTGACCTGGCTGCGTTTGATCGATACCTAAATTTGAAAAAAAGTCATAGTAGACGACATGCGGCTATAAAAAGGGTTATGTGGTCTATTGAGTCGTTAATTAAGTAATTTGAATCTGCACATCCCCATCTCAACCCCTCCCATCTCTATCAACCCCCATCCCCCCTCCCTTCTCCCATCTCTATGCTCCCTTCCTCCTCCTACCTTATCTTTCCCCTTTTTTTCTTACTCTTTCCCCTCCCCCTTCATCCTCCTACCTTATATTCAACCCTTCTTCCTTACTCTTTCCCCTCCTCCATTCACCCGCCTGCCTTTACCCTCCTTCCTTCACCCTTCACCCTTTTCCCTTTCTCTACTTCTCCTCTCGTCCCTTCTCCCTTACACCATACCCTTCCCCTCTTGCTTTAGCCCTGCCACTTTTCGCTTTTCGTTTTCTACTCTGCTTTACATTTGAGTTTCTTTAAAGAAAGTTCATATAATTTTTGTGGAAATGTTTACTGTAAACTTCGTTCAGATGGCGTTTGATCGATATCTAAATTAAAAATTAGTCACAGTAGGCGACATGCGCCTATAAAAAGGGTTATGTAGTCAATTAGGTTCGTTAATTATGTAATTAAAATCTGCTCCTCCCCATATCAATCCCTCCCATTTCTATCATTCCCTTCCTCCTCCTTTCTCCCATCACCCATCTCCCTGCTCCCTTCCTGCTCCTGCCTTATCTCTGTCCCTTCGTCCTTAATCTTTCCCCTCCTACCTTTACCCTTTTTCCTCCCTCTACTTCTCCTCTTCTTCCTTCTTCCTTACATCATATCCTTCCCCTCTTCCTTTATCCCTGCCTCTTCTCGCTTTTCCTTTTCTACTCTTCTTTACTCTCAACCCCTCCACTTCCTTGTGCCTGCTGCCTTCTCCAATCACCCTCTCTTTTCTTCCGCCAACCTCATTTCTCATCTCTTCACCCTGTTACCTTCTCCCTTCTCTCTTCTCTTCTTAACTGTACCTTATCCCCTCCTCCTTTTATCGTTTCCCATTTCTTTATCCTCCTTTACATTATAGTTCCTTTAACAACTTTGATATAGTTTTTGTGGAAAGTCACAAGCGGTACAGGATTAATGGAAAAAGATAATTTTAACACTTAAGAATTTTTTAAAGAATTAAAAATATGTTTGTAACATCTAAATGACGTAAATATTTAATAATGAGCGGCAAAATTAACAAAATTTTAAAAAAACTAAAGTTTTCTACCTCAATTCCATTAAAAGTCACAAGTGGATTGTGAAATTGTTTAAACAATTACAAACCGTCTCAAAGAAAAAAAGTTGCGCTTAAGAATGCCAAATAGTTTTCCGGTGCTTTTATATAAAATAAAAAGGTCAAAAACAATGGTTTTTTTGTGATAAGGAAATTCTCAATGCAACTGTATTTGGTGAAGCTTCTCTTTGTTGTATCTTTAAATTAGGTCTGTCGACGCTCCAAGCCCTATTCAACCATCCGGTTTTGCTTGAATGTAAAATGTCGCATTGTAGCAACGTTGTATATAATTTACTAAATATGAATTCTACTTTTGAACCTCAAAATTCAAACATTCATTATTATAATTATTATTATTCGTAATAAATAAATTATAATTCTAAAAAATATATTAGGTAAGCTATATCATTCACAATTTTTCCTTTTCAATATTTTTTGAATCAAAAGAGAGAACTTTTTTATTTTCAACATTTTTATTCACTTGGAAGAAAGGAACATTTGTTATTTAGTTTTCAAATTGGAAGAGGAAATTTCTGTTTTCAATTTATTTATGAATTGGCGTAGAGTCATTTTGTATTTTTTCACATTTTCATTGAGTTGAAAGAAAGGAAATTTTGATTTATGATTCTGTTTCTGAATTGGAAGAAAAAAAAGTTTTATTTATAACATTTCTATTAGATTGAGAAAAAATGTATTAGGTTTAATTCTAAATTGGAATAAGGATATTATATTTTTGCTATTTTTATTGATTTGAAAGAAAGAAAAATGTTTATAATTTTGTGTCTGATATGAAAGAGGAAATATTTTATTTTTAACATTATGGTAAACTTTTTAATTGAGTTAAATAAAGAAAAATTGTGGAATTTTCACATTTTTCTTAAGATACAAAGAAGGAAATTTTTTATTTGCAATTTTTTTTGAATTGCGAGATGGAAATTTTTTGTATTTGCAACGTTTTCATTCGATGGGAAGACATTTTTCTTAAGATAAAAATGAGGGAAATGTTTTCTAAATTGGAAGAGGGATATTCATTTTCAAATCTGAAAATGTTATTTTTTAAGCCTATTGATTTTTAATTGCGTCCTATTATGAATAATATTTTTTGTTTAAGATATTTGGCAATCATTCAATTTTATTCATTTTCTATTTTATTTATTCAATTTAAATTTCAAAAATGCTTTTTTTCTGGAATGAGTGATTAAGATAATGAATATTGAGAGTGATATTTATAGTGGAAGACAGTTTACAATTATTTAAATATTCGGTAACCATTCACTTGCGCCTTCTCATAGAAATTTTTGTTTAAATAATAATAATTTTTTAAATTTTTTTCAGTCAACTACATTATGGATAGTTATTATTTCAGATCGATTTTGTTGGCGAAAGAAATGACTCATTGATAAGCGTTATAGTGTAAGAGATTGGAAAAAATTGAATTTTCATCCTTCCAATGAATAGGGGAAAGTGATGTCAATTGTTCCAATAATTGCAAACTGTCTTTCACAAAAAATATCAATCTCAACATTGATTATCTGCGTTTATAATTCCAGAAAATAAAAACTTTTCACGATTTACAGGAAGGCAAATTTCTTTAGAGAAAAAAATTGTTTAAACAATTTCCAAGTATCCTAAAAAAATCAATATTACTTTTAACATTCGTTAATTGTGTGATTAATTCTAGAAAATAATAACTTTTTACGATTTATAGGCGAAAAAATGGTTAAAACAGATAATAATTGTTTAAACAATTCAAAATTAGTTATAAAATACTTTGAGACTTATCACGTATGGAATACAAATTTCAGGGTTCAAAATTAAAAGTTATTGGGTAGAAATTATTCCTGAAATATTCTTTAAGAGGTGACTAAACTTTAACTGACAAAAAGTTAATAACAAGTTTTTTTTTCTCCATTTTTTCGAAAACGGAACTTTTCATTTCCCATGGGATCGATCACCAAAAAATGAAAGTAGAATTTTCGGACCACCCTACTGCCGTATAGGGGAAACGACCCAACAGTAGATAATGATTTACAGTTTTGACAAGAATACTATATTTTCTGTTAAAGTTTCATTAAAATATTGTATTTAATTAATGCTTGAAAGAAAAAACAAATTTTAACTGAAAAAAAAAATATTTCGCCTTGTCTTTATTCATACTTTCTAACTGAATTTTTTTGACATGTTAATGCATTATAATAGAAGTTTAAACTTTAATGAACAATATATATTGATACAAGGCGCTATTTTCTAATTATTTATTAATATTTGAGGACCTTTCATTTGAAATTACATTTTTCAACAGCTGATAACTAACAGTAGAGGAAGCTTTATAATGGTAACATTTTCCAAAAATTTTAAATTCATTCAATTAAACCTCCGGGTTTTTATAGTAAAACTTTTGTCGTTAACATAATTCAAAGTCGATGCAAGAATCTAAAAGATTTCTTGGTTCGAGACTAATCGATTGACCTATAATATTAATACATTTCATTAAAGATTGGGGCAGTTATCGCCAGTCATATTATATAGAAAATCGATTTTCATAGTAAACATTTTTTCATTCTCATAATTTAAAGTTGATGCGAGAATAGAAAACATGTGTTGATTCGAGACGAATCGATTGACCTATAATATTAATATATATTTTATCGAAGAGTGAGGAAGTTATGTTCATTTAAATTATATTTAAAATCGATTTTTATAGTAAAAAAATTTTCAATCTCATAATTTAAAGTTGATGCGAGAATGGAAAAGATGTGTTGATTCGAGACGAATCGATTGACCTATAATATTGATACATTTTATTGAAGAGTAAGAAAGCTATGGTAATGCATAATATTTGAAAATACGGTTTTTTATAGCCAAACTTTTTTCTTCAACATAATTTAAAGTTGATGCAAGAACGGAAAAGATTCCTTGGTTCGATACTAATCGATTGACCTATAATATTAATACATTTCATTAAAGATTGGG
>CAKNYM010051663.1:0-18011 GCA_932195095.1 Andricus curvator | reverse complement strand
TGACCTATAATATTAATACATTTCATTAAAGATTGGGGCAGTTATCGTCAGTCATATTATATAGAAAATCGATTTTCATAGTAAACATTTTTTCATTCTCATAATTTAAAGTTGATGCGCGAATAGAAAAGATGTGTTGATTCGAGACGAATCGATTGACCTACAATATTAATATATTTTGTCGAAGAGCGAGGAAGTTATCTTCATTTAAATTATATTTAAAATCGATTTTTAGTGTAACATTTTTTCATTCTCATAATTTAAAGTTGATGCAAGAATAGAAAAGATGTGTTGATTCGAGACGAATCGATTGACCTATAATATTGATACATTTTATTTTAAGAGTAATTAAGCTATGGTGATGCATAATATTTTAAAATACGTTTTTTTATAGTAAAACTTTTTTCTCTAACATAATTTAAAGTTGATGCAAGAACGGAAAAGATTCCTTGATTCGATCCAAATCGATTGATCTATAATATTAATACACTTTATCGATAAAAATAAAGACATAATTCAAAGTTGACGCATGAATAGAAAAAACTTTTTGATCATAAATTTTCAAATAGAATAATTCTGAAATTTTTTTTAAAGGAATCATAAAGCTGGGGAAGGGATAGAACTTGACGGAACTTTTCCCTTCTCTTTGCAGCTCGAAAAATTATAATTTGGAATACAAAATTTGAGTTGTCTGATTTGTCTTTGTATTTAAAAAAATTTCTGTATTATTTTGGAATTTTGTATTTTTTGTAAATTTCTATTTTTAAATTGATCAAAATGAAGACTTTGGTTTGTCTATTATTCAAAAAAGTTACAAATCTTAAAAGAATTTAAAAGAATTCAGGATGAATCAATAAGAATTCCGAGCGAATCCCAAATGAATTCCAAAAAATATTTGATAATCTCGTGAAATCCTTGAAACTCTACGAATTCCCTTATTATTATTCGAAAAAAAACAATAATGAAAATAAAAGACTAAATTTTTGGACAAACGACACAAGCTGCAAAAAAAAGATAGATAAGAGTTGTTTACACAAACAAAGCTACAAATTTGTTACTAATCGTTTTTGATAGGATGTGCAGTTTTTATTTTAATCGTGAAAAATAAGATTGAAAAAAAAATTAAATTTTTTGAAAAACGGCACAAGCTACGAAAAAGAAATTAGTAAACAAAAATTATGCAACTGAAACACATCTACACATTTTTTTATAAATCACTTTTTGAAAGGATGCGTAGTTTTAGTTTTAATCGTGAAAAATAACATTAACAATGAAAATGAAAAATTTGTAAATAAACGAGAAAAGGTACGAAAAAAAAAATTGATAGACAAAAGTTGTTCATCCAAAAAAGAGACACAAATTTGTTACAATTTATTTTTTGATAGAACGCGTAGTTATAGTTTCAATTGTAGGAAATAACATTAATTATAAAAAATTAAATTTTTGGTTAAACGATAGAAGCTACGAAAAAAATTGCATCCGAAAATCAAATATTCTGTTTTTACGTCAAACGACGACAGATACGTGAGAAAAATTTAGGAGACGAATTAGAGCTCTTCAAAATATCTACCATTTTTGTTTCAACCATTTTCCGATAATACTTTTCATTTTGATTTTATTTTTTGAAAATACTATGGGTAAATCAAAAATTCAAATTTTGAACCAAACGATGCCAAATACGAGAAAAAGTCTTGGAGAGCAATTATAGCTTCAAAAAAGTCCTACAAAATTTTTCTCAACCATTTTTCAATGGGAGTTGTCATCTTGGTTTCATTTATCGAAAGTACTATGCAGAAAATCGAAAATTCAAATTTCGAACCAAACTGCGATAGGACTTGTCATTTAGGTTTTATTTGTCTAAAATACTATGAAAAAAGTCGAAAATGCAAATTTTTTGGTGGAATTTCAATGTTTAAAAATTCCAAAAAATTTTCCAAAAATTTTTAATTCATTTAAATTAACCTTTCTCAATTTAAAAATGTCTAACACAATATTCTAAGCAATTGTCTGGATGTGTGTGTGTGTGTGAATGACACACTTTTTTTTGAACACGATAACTTGAAAACGGTTGCAGATAATAAACATTTATTGCATTTTTTGTAGCACTGAATACTATTTTAAAAATCGGTTTTTTATAGTAACACTTTTTTAATAAGCATAATTCAAAGTTGATGCAAGAACATAAAAGATTCCTTGGTTTGCGACGAATCGATTGACCTAAATATTAATACATTTTATTAAAGAGTAGGGAAGTTATGGCAATTTATATTTTTTGAAAATGGGTTTTTTATAGTAAAACTTTTTTCATTAACATAATTCAAAGTTGATGCAGGAACAGAAAAAATTTATTGATTCGAGGCGAATCGATTGACCTATAATGTTAATACATTTCATTAAAGAGTAAAAAAGCTATGGCAATGCATAATATTTGAAAATACGGTTTTTGATAGTAAAACTTTTTTCTTCAACATAATTCAAAGTTGATGCAAGGATATAAAAGATTCCTTGGTTCGAGACGAATCGATTGACCTATAATATTAATATATTTTATCAAAGAGTGAGGAAGTTATCTTTATTCAAATTATATTAAAAATCGACTTTTATAGTAAAAATTTTCTCATTCTCATAATTTAAAGTTGATGCATGAACGAAGAATATTCCTGGATTCGATTCAAATCGATTGATCTATAATATTAATACACTTTATTGATAAAGATAAAGACATAATTCAAAGTTGACGCATGAATCGAAAAGACTTTTTGATCATAAATTTTCAAATAGAATAATTCTGACAATTTTTGTAAAGAAATCATAAAGCTGGGAAAGGGATATGGTGCTACAGAACTTTTTCCTTCTCTTTTCCAGCTCGAAAAATTATCATTTCGAATACAAAATTTGATTTGTCTTTATATTTAAAAAATTTTATGTATTATTTTGTAATTTTCTATTTCTTGTAAATTTCTATTTTTAAATTGATCAAAATCTTTTCTAAACTGATGCAGCTGAAAACTCTTGAATTTCTGTTCTATTCTAGGGTGTTTTTTCCTACTAATAAATTGTCACATTGACATGATAGAAAATGGGAAAATAGGAGTTTCCATGTGGACAGAATGAATGATGTCGTAGATTATTACAATTATTATTTATAGAATAGTTAATTTTGAGAGGGTGAATATACTATTGTGATTGCTGTTTACAACAGGGGAAATGCAGGATTTGGATTTGCATAGTGAGTTGGATAACATATGTGCAATACCATGCAATAACAAGGGATTTATGGATCAACTACAAAATTCGAGATATCCTTCGGTACAGAGGCTCTCTATATAAATTTTAGATAAATTAATTATTTATGACGAAGCTTATCTACTGACTCAATAGTTAGAGGTTTCTGGATTTTTCGGAGAGGCAAAGTAGATATCTTTATGTTTAGCTTATCTGAAGAAGTAGCAGTGAAAAATCTTGGATTTGAATAAATTTTCAGTTATTTTTCTTCAATTTAAATAACAAAGACAGAAACAATACTAGTTATTTTTTATTATAAACTGTATAAGTTAGGCTATACTTTTTTTCTAAAATGTAATCAAAAGTTTTGTATATTAGCTTCAAAATAATTTATGTAATTAGAAAACAAAACTTACAAACTTAATGAATGTTTACTAAAAAATTTTATTTCTGATATAAAGCGTCAACATAACCTAAAACTGTAATGAGGTTGTGTATATTCTTTAAATTTTTTAAATATGATTTTTTCAACTTTAAGTTACCAAATTTCGACGAAAAAGACTAACATAATCCATAATTGTTGAAAGATTCAATCATTGAACTTAAATGGAATTTTTTTGTTTGAAATACCAATTTCAGGTGAAACAAAGTAACATAACCTCAAATTGTTAAACAATTTTAAATCTCCTTCAAGATCTAATTATTTAGAGCCGCTTTCTTCTTCTTTCCTCTTTTTTTTATTTTAGTTTTTCTGAAATTTAAATAAAAATTTTTTAAAGGTTCTTGTTCAAATTTGACCGTTGGATGCTTGTTTTTTTAAATTTAATTAAAAAGAATTTCGTAGTTAAATTTCAACCTTTGACGTTTAAGATGAATTTAAATTTATCCTGTACTAATTTCCTAAATTTTAATTATTTTTGTTTAAATTGATCGATTTTCGTTAAAAAACTTTAATATGAACCTCGTTATGATTTGGAAGCTTTAACTCAACCGCGCAAGAGTAATTCAAAAGAACTGTCAATTTCAAAATTAGTTCATCTTTAACATGATTTATAAAATTGACAAAAAAAGACCCAATTATTATTGCAAAGAATTGTAGAAGAGAAATAATGTCCTATTTGTTTATTTGAATGTAGTTATAATTTGCATATTTCTATTTATTCTTCTGCTTCAGGCAAAATTCGCAATTTACATTTAATTTTAATTTAAAAAGCTAATTTTCTTCCTTGAAAGTTTCTTTACAATCATATTCATCACGTTTTTATTGAATATTATTCAGCAAATTGTTTAATTTAAAAATGGCTAATTAAAAAAATGGTATGTATTATTTATAAATAAAATGATTTTTATGAAAACTTGAATAATATAATTGTGAAGAATGTTTCAAAGTATAGAATGAGCTTTTCTGATTCAAAATTTAATGAAAATTACGACTTCTGCCTAGAGCGATAGAACAACGTACAAATATGAAAATAATTATATTTGAATAAACAATTATGACTTTAACTATTTTTTCATTATTTACGCTTGGGCTTTTATTCTGAAATTTGTTGCAATAATGGGCCTTTTTTGTCTTTTTTATAATTCAAGTTGAAGATTCGTAGAGTGAAATAATTATATTTTGAATACAAAAATTAAAAGATTTTTTTTAATTTTCAGGATCAAGATTTTTTTCAGAAAATTATTATTTTTGTTCTAGATGGATGAATATGTTGAAAAGTCAATAAATAAATCCTGTCCCC
Organism: Andricus curvator; assembly: GCA_932195095.1. Lineage (NCBI taxonomy): Eukaryota > Metazoa > Arthropoda > Insecta > Hymenoptera > Cynipidae > Andricus > Andricus curvator. The sequence goes on along the minus strand of CAKNYM010051663.1, from coordinate 13,044 downwards.
AGGATTAAAAATTATTATTAAAAATTACCTAAATCAACTGAATTTTTTGGAATCGAGCGATTTCGGGCAATATTCAAGAAATTATCATTTTTTCATGCATCACTATTTTTCCCGATTTTAGCAAAGAAATATCTGTTAATTTTGATTTTCATTTAGCATCATTTTTAATTGCTACCCGAAACCGACTTTTAAATCCCATACAATTTTACTTCAAAAATTTCGATGTCGATTGTCTCATTGGTCGACAACATTCTTGCATCAACTTTGTTTACTAGTAATCAGAAACTTGCTGTCCCAGGAGCTTGTATGTTTTTTTTAATAAAAATTTAATTCTTTATTGCAATCTGCTGCTGAGCCAGCTTTAATTTGATGTTAATGCCGACTTTTATATCCCATAAAATTTTACTTCAAAAATTTCGATGTCGATTTTCTCATTGGTTGACAACATTCTTGCATCAACTTTGTTTACTAGTAATCAGAAACTTGCTGTCCCAGGAGTTTGTATTTTTTGTTACTAAAAATTTAATTCTTTATTGGAATCCGCTGCTGAGCCAGCTTTAATTTGATGTTAATGTCGTTTTGAGATTGTCAAATTTATGAGTTTTTAATTTAGCTGAACTTTAGTTTGAGAGTGGAATTTTTTCAATCATTAAATAGTGATTTCGATTTTATAGTCCCTAATTAATTAATTTTATAGTCTCTAACAAATGATAATTATAAATTTTCTCAACACTGAAAATAAATTATTTAATAAAAATCCAAGTACTCACCATTATTTATTTTGGACCCAACTTTATTTCTCGCTCATAGATCCTTTTGCGAGATTTTTCGCACGTTATTATCGCGGAACTTGTAAGATCGGTACATTGTGAGTGGTAGCACATTTGTCACTTGGCACGCGATTTTCACTAAAAATTCAGCCCCGAAGTGCCGCGCGCGGAGGTTCCTCGCGGACTGACCACAACCTGCGAATAGCATCGATTTTAAACCGCGCTCGCATCGCACGCGCTCAGGGTACGAAAGATTTGAGCAAGAGAAATGAGAATAATTAAATTAAGGACAGAACTATAAATTATTGTTTATTTGATTTTAATTTTTATTACGAGAACATAAAATTATTTTTATAATTTTTGAGTTGATTGGAATTTGATGTGCGGCACGTTCTCACAGGTAATTCTGGAGAGCGGGACGGCTGAAGAGCTCGAGCGCTGCTTGCGCAGTGGAGCAAGTCCGTTCGCGCCAGCCCTTTTCCCTCTCTTACATCTACCTACTTTCTCCCTCTTTCTTTCTCAGGTCTTCGTCCTGCCGCACGGCGAACCGCCTTTTTCCACTTGCGCTGTCCAGTCCTACTCTGTTTTATCTCCTGCCCTGGTTCTGTCTCATAATTTCAAAGAGCAATTATTAGTGGTTTTTGAAATTGTTTTTTTTTCTGCAAATTCAGAGGGGTTAATTACTCGGATGGTGTACACTAGATTGCAAGATTGCAATATTGCATGGGATTGCAAAAAATTCCATGGATTATAGGGTTACCGGTGAAGATTGGCCACTTGAGGTAGTCCAAAATTTTGTTGTTGAATTTTTATGAATAACGACTGTAAATTTGTTTGAATCCACACAAAAATAAATCCTTTTCTTTGGAAAAAAATGATTTAAGACGTATTTCCCATAAGAAAAAAACGTTTTTGTAAATTTTATTCAGAATCCTCAATATTTGCTGAATCGAGTTGAATTCGACAATTCTCTTCACAATGAGCCATAAAATACGGATAAAATATTATTTTTCACATATCACACCCACAAGTCTGTTTTATAGGGTCCCAAATAAACCCCATAAGTGAAAAAATGGGTTTTGCGAGTTTTTGGCACTAACTATGATTTTTTTGCGTTCTTCAAATTTCAGATTGTTTCTAATACATTAAATACTACTTTATACAGATGATTAGATCTCTAAATAAATTGTTTAAACAATTTATTATGTTTTTTAGCAATTTTCTCTTAGAATGGAGATAGAAAGTCGCGGTTTTTCGAAAATTTTTCCACTTTCTGTCTAATTTTCAATCGTACAGAGTTAATAGTTCGTTCATTTTAACCAACATAATTGTTTAAACAATTGATTATCATTGTTAATAATATTCTCTCAAAATAATGCTAAAAAATTGCAGTTTTTTCTGGAATTTCCAACTTTTTGTTTACTTTTCACTTGAAGTGAGTTAAATAATTAATTAAAGTTAACAAAGTTATTCGTTTAAACAATTTATTATTAATAATATTATCTAATTTGAATAATGCTAGAAAGTTGCCGTTTTTTCTGAAATTTACAACTATTTCTCTACTTTTCACGTGGGGTGAGTTAATAATTAATTCCATCAAGGAAAAATAATTGTTTAATCAAATTATTATTGTTTATAACAATCTTCTTCTTTATTAATGCAATACAGTTGCGGTTTCTTCTGAAATTTTCTAACTTTTTACCAAGTTTTTACTTAGTGAAGTAATAAATAATGCAACTTAAGATAGTTGTTTAAAAAAATTATCATTGTTTATAACTATCTTCTCTTAGATAAGCGCTAGAAAGTTGCGTTTTTTTCTGAACTCTTAAACTTTTTGTCCACGTTTTACTTAGTGATGTAATAATTAATGCAAGTTAATAAAAATAGTTGTGTAAACAAAGTATCATTGTTTATAACTATATTCTCTTAAAGTAATGCTCATGACTTGTAAAAGTTTTGTTTTGAATTACAAAATATATTCATGAAAAAGAAAGAGATTGTTTGAAATATGTTTCTCTCTAATGTTTATTTATCATTTGTTGATAACTAAGAAGACAAAGGAAAGTTAAACATTGCAGAAGGAACTGCAACTTTCTGCCACTTATTAATGAGAGAATAGTTATAAACAATAATAAATTGTTTAAACAACTATTTCTATTAAATTGCATTAATTATTACCTCACTAAGTAAAAAATGGGCAAAAATTTGAAAAATTCAGAAAAAAACGCTCAAATATCTGGCACTAATATAGATCAAAATAGTTAATAACAATAATAATTTGTTTAAACAATTATTTTTGCTCAAATTAAATACTTATTAAGTAACTCCAAGTTAAAAATAAGCAAATAGTTAAAAATTTCAGAAATAAACCGCAACTTTCCACCATTAAGCAAAGGGAATATTATTAACAATAATAGTAAATTGTTGAACGATTATTATTGTTAACTTGAATTATTACTTTATTCCAATTGAAAAATGGAAAAACGTTAGAAAATTCAGAAAAAACTGCAATTTGTAGCATTATTCGAAGATAATATTATTGATAATAATAATAAATTGATTAAATAATGATGTTTGTTAACATTAATAAACTATTAAAATTAAAAAAATTTTAATTATATTAAAATCAAATTCAAAATCATATTTAGCGTCCAATACTCAAGTTAATGTATAGAATTCCTTAAAATAAAAACAAGAATCCAACGACCAAATTTGGACAACCACCATAAAATGCTCCTATTGTAATTAAAAAAAAAACTTTTTCTTAAAAAAAAAAATAATTTTTTTTTCTTTGGAAAAAAATTAAAAAGAGGAAAGAAAAATCAGAAGGCAACCAACCAAATCCCCTTCCTCCTCTTTTTTTATTTCTGTCTTCTTTTTTCTTTTTATTATTATCAAATTGATAATAATGATGATTTGATAATAATGAAAATAAAAAAGACGAAAGAAATACAAAATGAGAAGGAAAGGGATTTGGTTGGTTGCCTTCTCATTTTTCTTTCCTCTTTTTTATTTTTATCCAAAGAAAAAAAAATTTCTTTTTTTTTAAGAATTTATTTTTTTTTTTTTTTTTTTTTGAAATTACAATAGGAGCATTTTATGGTGGTTGTACAAATTTGGTCGTTGGATTCTTGTTTTTATTTTCAGGAATTCTATACATTAACTTGAGTATCAGACGTTAAATAGGATTTTGAATTTTATTTTAATCGAATTAAAAATTATTAAATTTCAATAGTTTATTAATGTTAACAAACATAATTTTTTAAACAATTTATTATTATTGTTAATAATAATCTCTTCGAATAATGCTAGAAATTGCGGTTTTTTCTGAAATTTTCAACTTTTTGTCCACTTTTCACTTGAAGTGAGTTAATATTTAATTTAATTTAGCAAAAATAATTGTTCAAACAAATTATTCTTTATAGCTATCTTCTTTTATATTGATACTAGATAGTGGCGGTTTTTTCTGAAATTTTTAATTTTTTGTTCACTTTTCAATTAGAGTCTAGTAAGAATTAATTCAAGTTACAAAAATAATTTTTCAAGCAATTTATTATTGTTTATAACTATCTTCTCTTAGATAAGTGCTAGAAAGTTGCGGTTTTTTCAAAAATGTTTAACTTTAATTTGCCTTTTTAGTTAGGAACAAATAATAAATAAACATCAGGAAGAATCATTTTTTAAACAATCTCTTTCTTTTCTGTTAATATATTTTTCTGAAATAAAACAGATTTTTGAAATATTCTTTAAATTTACTATATGGATCATATTAAATGTAAATTTTTCTGGAAGTAGCTACTGAAAGTCTTTTTGTTCAAAATTAATATTTATTATTTGTTCCTAACTTGCATTAATTATTAACTCACTAAGTAAAAAGTTGACAAAAAGTTTAAAAAAATTCAGAAAAAACCGGAACTATCTAGCATTTTTATAGGAGAAAATATGCTTTAACAATAATAATTTTTTCAAACAATTAATTTTGTTAAATTTCAATAATTATTACCAAAGTCTAAGTGAACAGTGGAAAAAAAGTTTTGGGTGAAACATTCAACTATTTGTTTAAAATTAACTTGTTTGTTGAATATTCGCCCTTTTCGATTGAAAATTTATCGTTCTTGACTAAAAATAAAATTTTGGTTAAAAATAAAGGAGTTTTGTTGGAAATTTGCCTTTTTGGGTTGGAAATTTTCTTATTTTCTTATACAATACAACTATTTGGTTGAAAACTAACTTTTTGTTAAAAAATGATATTTTCGGTTGGAAAATTTCACTGATTTGTTTGCAATCTTTTTCTCTCTTCATTAAAAAATATTGTTGGTTTGAAAATTCATCTCTTATGGTAGAAATTTAATCCTTAATGGTTAAAAATGCAATTTTTTGCTCTAAAAATAAGCTGACCTTAATTTTTTGTAAAAAAAAATGAATTATCCACCAATTGGATTAAACGAAGAAAGATGCATTTTTAACAAGATAGTAGAATCCTCAAGAAAATAGAAAAATTGAAAAAACAAAATTAATTTTCTACTTCAATAGACGATTTTTTAACAAAATATTTAAGGTTTTGAACTAAAAAGTCAATTTTTAAAAAAACCAGTTGACAGTTCAACTAAAAAGGATAAATTTTCAATCAAAAATAGAACAGTTAAATTTGCAGTTAAAAAGATTAATTTTTCGTGAAAAAAAAAAGAATTTTCCACCAATTGGTTTGAACGAAATACGATACATTTTTAACAAGATAGTGGAATCCTCAAAAAAATGAATTTTCTACTTTAATAGACTATTTTTTAACAAAAAAATTAAATTTTTAAACTAAAAAATCGATTTTTTAAGAAACCAGTTGACTTTCAAGCCGGAAAAAAAGAATTTTCAACAAGATAGTTAATTTTCAATCAAGAAAGATGAATTTTCAACGAACTAGATGAAATAAAAAAAAAATCAATAAAAAATAGAACAGTCAAATTTTCAGTTAAAAATATTAACTTTTAGTAAAAAATAAAACGAGTTATCCACTAATTGGATTGGACGAAAAAAAGATTTTTTAACAAAATGATTAAGTTTTTGAACACAAAGTCGATTTTTTATGGAATCAGTTGACTTTTAAGCCGGAAAAAAAGAATTTTCAACCGGATAGTTAATTTTCAATCTAAAAAGATGAATGTTTAAGGAACTAGTTAAAATTTAAAACAAAAAGGATAAATTTTCAACCTAAAATGGATTCATTAAATTTTCGGGTTAAAAAACTCGGTCAGTTGATTTCAACTAAAAAAGAGGAATTTTTAACAAAATAGTTGAATCTTCAACCAAAATGATGAATTTTCTAGAAACAAAATTAATTTTCTACCCAAAAAGACGAATTTTTAACAAAATACCTGAATTTTATAACAAATAGTTCAATTTTCAACTTACCTCTATATTGAAAAAATTTTGAAGTCAAAAAGTGGAACAGCTACATTTACAGGCAACAAAATTAATTTTTTATAACAAAAAAAAACAAAATTTTAGGCAGAATAGTTAAACTTTTAAGTGAATAGTTACATTTTCAAGTAAATAGTTAAATTTTTAATGAAAATAGACATTTTTACCAAAAAATTTAAGTTTCTACGAAAGTAATTTCATTTTCAACCAAGAATATTAATCTTCAACAAAAAATTTAATTTTCAATAAGTTTTTCTAAAAAATTCGACTTTTTAGCTTGAAAATTCAACAATTTCGTTGAAAATTCTTCTTTTTCATTAAAATTCAACTATTTTTTAAAAATATAATACATTTCGACTTGAAATCGCTTTTCGCTGAACCCAATATGTTAATTGAATTAATTTTCATTAATAATCAGCCTATTAAAATTTTCATTGAAAATTTATCTTTTTTGTTCAATATTTAACTATTTGGTTGCAAATTTAACTACTTTGTTTAACATTCACTTTAATGGTCAAAGATTCAACTATTGATAGATTTTTCTGTAAGTTTGACTTTTTGGGTGTAAAGTTATTCTTCTTAATTGAAAATTTAACTGCTTGGTTGAAAGTTTAACTAATTTTAAAAAAATGCATAATTTCAGTTAAAGATTCATCTCTTCGGTTGAAAATTTAACTATTTTGTTGAAAATTCATTTTTTTGTGTTAAAAATGAATATAATTAACATAAAATTTAACTATTCCATTATTTTTTCAAAAAAGATCCTTTCAGACCGAATATGTAACAATGCCATTTTTGGTTAATAATATATCTTTTATGGTTAAAAATTTAACTATTTATTCAAAAATTCATTTTTGTTCATTAAAAATTAACATGACTGTTGAAAAATAATTTTTTTCCTGGTTTAAAAAATCGAAGAATTGGTTTAAAGTTGAACCACTTTGTGCAAAATTTATTTATTTTTTTCTTAAAAAATGCATCATTTTAGTTCCAAAAATTCAATTTTTTGGTTGTAAATCAACATTTTTGTTGGAAATAAATATTTTTATAAATAAAAATTAATATTTTTTTTATTTTTTGCTTAAATATTGAACAATTTGGTAGAAAACTAAACTATTTCGATTAAAATGAACTTTTTTGTTAAAAATCAATATGTTTGCTTAAAAATTTAACTATTTTGGAAAAAAATTCAAATATTGGGTTGGAAATTGATCTTTTTTGGTTAAAAACTATCTTGTTAAGAATCCATTTTTTTCAAAGTTTCAACTTTTTTCCTGAAAATTTAACTATTTTTTCGAACATTTGTTTTTTGTTTTTGAGTTAAATTCATTTTTATTTAGAAATAACTATTTTGTTTTTTGTTCAAAATTTATCATTTATAATATGCTCGGATTTTGTTAAAAGTTCTTCATTACAAATTAAAAAATTCAATTACTTGTTTATAAACTAACATTTTCTTTGGAACTTAATATTAACAGGTAGAAAAATTAACTGTGTTGTATACAATTTTTCTTTTTTGTTTTGAAAATTGAACCATTCGGTATTAATTTAAACTATTTGGGTTTGAATTAACTTTTTTGTAGAAAATTAATATTTTTGGTTGGAAATTCTAAATAATTTGGTGAAAAATCTCTCGTTAATAATTCATCTTTTTTGGGTTAAAAATTCAATTACATGGTTAAAAGTTGAACTATTTTGTTAAACGTTCATTTTTTTAACTTACCTATTTTCTTAAAAACTTAACTATTTTGTCCACAATTCTTTTTTTTTGTTTTGGTTAAAAATTAACTTTTTTTATCAGAAAATTTATCTATTTCATTTTTGGTTGAAAATTTATCTTTTATAAATTGAAAATAAATTCATCTTTTTGAGGATTCAACTATTTCGTAAAAAATTGGTTTTCTTTAGTTTAATTTGAATGGTTAAAATTAATTTTTTTTTGTGAATTAATTTCTTAATCTAAGTCTTTTCTGGTTTAAAAGTCGAATGTTTTCGAAAAAATTCTCTTTTGTTGAAAATACGTCTTCTAGTAGAACATTTATTTTCTTGGTTGAAAATTTGACTTAGTAGTTTAAAAGTTTAGTTATTTTGTTGAAGATCAACTATTTTATGAAACTCGTCTTTTTTGGTCAAAAATTCACCTGTTTAGTTGAAAATTCATCCTGTTGGGTTGAAAATTCATCTGGTTCGGTAGAAAATCTTTTTTGACTTTAAGTCTTAGGAATTTAAAGCGTTTTATATTGAATTCAGTATAATATCTACATTAATTTTATATTAAACAATTTATTTCTTTATTATTTCTCTATCTTAATTAATTTTTTTCTGAAAAAACATCTTCTCCTTCCGCTCCGCTGGGAATCGAACCTCAGAACTTCCGATTACCGGTCGGGTGCTTTCCCATTAAGCTACTAGAGATATCGAGAGAAGAAACATTTTTCAGAAAATAAAAGCATTATTTTGCCAGGTGGTAAATCAAATTTTTCAAGGAATCTGTATTATCATCAGTTCTGAGGTTCGATACCCAGCGGAGCGAAAGGAGAAGATCTTTTTTCAGAAAAAAATTAATTCAAATCATTTTTAATTCATATCTCCATCTAGTCTGAAAAGACGTTAAACATTTCTGTTATTCTCTGATGATAATACAGATTCCTTGAAAAATTTGATTTACCACCTGGCAAAACAATGCGTTTATTTTCTGAAAAAAGTTTCTTCTCTCGATCTCTCTAGTAGCTTAATGAGGAAGCACTCGACCGGCAATCGGAAGATCTAAGGTTCGATCCCTAGCGTAGCGAAAGGCGAATAAATTTTTTCAGAAAAAAATTAATGAAATTAATTTCTGTTACTCTCCGATGATAATACAGATTCCTTGAAAAATTTCTCTGTTTTCGAGAAAAATCAAGGGGAGGGGTAAAAAATAGCCAAAAATTGGTAGAAAAATGTATTCTGTTATTTAAGGGCAAGCGTTTTGTTAGTTTAAATGCAAAAATATGTCTATTAGAAGCAAAGCTATTTGCATCTTCATTGATCTATCAATAGACTAATTATGCTTTAGGAACTGTTTGCCAAATAGTAGAGAATCGAGTGTTTGCTTGACTTAAGGTCTTTGACGACAGAATCGATTTGTTAGTCAAGATGCCACACAGAAGTCTATCAATTAGGAGACACACAAAGAACAGTCGACATGTTTCAAAATTTACCCTACAATTAGTGAAACTGATACATCTACATTTAAAAAGATAGTGGCAATAAAATAGTTGAATTTTCAATCAAAAAAGATTTTCGACCAAAACATATGAATTTTCAAACCAGAAGAGATGAATTATCAATTACAAAATAGTACGAAATTTTTTTTAAATACAAGGAAAAATCAGAAAAATCCAATTTTGTATTCGAAATGATAATTTTTCGAGCTGGAAAAGGGAAGGCAAAAGTTCTGCGCACCCTATCCCTTTTCCAGCTTTATGATATCTTGACACAAATTGTCAGAATTATTCTATTTGAAAATTTATGATCAAAAAGTCTTTTCTATTAATGCATCAACTTTGAATTATGTCGATGAAAAAAGTTTTTCTGTTTGAAACAGATGATTTAAATATTTAAAATGAGCATAACTTCCTTAATATTCAATAAAGTGTATTATTGTTTAGGTCAATCGATTCGACTCGAACCAATTAATCTTTTCCGTTCTTGCATCAACTTTGAATTATGTTGAAGAAAACATTTTTACTATAAAAAACCGTATTTTCAAATATTATGCATACCGTAGCTTCCTTACTCTTCAATAAAATGTATTAATATTATAGGTCAATCGATTTGTCTCCAATCAACACATCATTTCTGTTCTTGCATCAACTTTGAATTATGTTAATGAAAAAATGTTTACTATAAAAAATCGATTTTCAAAATATATAAATTACCATACCTTCCCTACTCTTCAATAAAATGTATTATTTTTGTAGCTCAATCGATTCGTCTCGAACCAAGCAATATTTTCTGTTCTTGCATCAACTTTGAATTATGTTAATGAAAAAAGTTTTACTATCAAAACCCATTTTCAAAATGTATTTAAATTACCATAACTTCCCTACTCTTTGATAAATTGCATTAATATTATAGGTCAATCAATTTGTCTCAAACCAAGGAATATCTTAAATTTCTGCATCAACTTGGAATTATTCTAATAAGAAAAGTTTTACTATAAAAAACCGATTTTTAAAATATTATTAAGTGCTACAAACATGCAATAAATATTTTTAGAAATCCTTCGAAAAAATTTTTCAGAGGAAAAAAGCTTCAGGATAAATTGCAAACCTTTAAAAAATTATTTTAGTTTTTTGAGGTTCATAAAAATGAGACTTCGTTCTAAAAATTCTAGAAATAATAAAATGTTACAAGAATTTTGAAAATTAGAATCTTGTGTAGATTGCCAAAAAAATTAGTATTAGCGATTTTCGCAAAACTTTGAGATTTATGAATTTTTTAAACACATTTTTACCCATAGGAACCTAAGGATACTGATCGATCTATTTCAAATTTTACAGACGAAATTGAAACTTTTCAGTACTCGGCTATTTTCAATTCCCAACTTTTGTTTTATTTAACTAAAAAAGATAAATTTTCAACGAAATGATTGAATTTTGAACTGAAAACGATCAGTTTTCAACCAAGAATGTAATAGTTAAATTTGGAATAAAAAAAATTTATTATCAAGTAAAAATTTTACTTTTTCAAAAGGATAGATGAATTTTAAACCAAATAGGTAAATTTTCAACCAAAAATATTAACTTTTTACCAAAAAATAAGTTTTTCAACAAAATACATGAATTCTCAAGCAAGTAATTGAATTTTCAACTAAAAAAATCAATTTTCAACCAAATAGTTGAATTTTTAACTACTAAACACGATCAGTTTTCAACAAAAAATGGAATAGTTAAATTTTCAGTTTATGAAAATTAATTTTGCACCAAAAAAGAAATATTAAAGTGATGAATTTTCAACTAAAATGATGAATATTTGACTGGAATACTTGAATTTACAAACAAAGAGAGGAATTTCCCAACAAGAAGAATTATTTTCTACAAAAAAATATGCTTTTTCCCCAAAATACATGAATTTGCAACGAAATAGTTTAATTTTCAATTGAAAAAAAAAATTAAAAAAACAAATAATGGAATTTTGAACTAAAAAGGATTAATTTTCAACCAAAAATACAACAGTAGAATTTTCAGTAAAAAAATAATTTTCAAACGAAGAAAAACGAATTAAAAAAAATAGTTGAATTTTCAATCAAGAAGATTAATTTTGAAGCAAGAAGATTAATTTTCTAACAGAAAAGACGATTTTTCAATAAAAAGAAAATGAATTTTCAACGAAATAGTTCAATTTTCTGTTAAAAAAGAACAATTTTCAACCAAATAGTTGAATTTGAATTGAAAAAAAAAAGATTTAAATTCACCTGAAAATAGTTGCATTTTTTTCCAAATGGTTAAATTTTCAGGGCCAAAAAGACGAACTTTTCAGAAGACAGATGAATTTTTAACCGAAAGAGATTGTCTACCAAAAAGAGGTAAATTTTGAAATCAATAGGCATAAATGCTTAACAAAATAGTGTTACATTCAACCAAAAAGATAGATTTTTAATTCAAAAAGACGAATTTTTCAACAAAAAAAATTAAAATAAAAAAGTTTTTGAATTAGAAGAGTTGAATTTTAAGCAAATGGTCGAATTTTTAAAGAAAAAAGTTTTAAATTCAACCAAAAACAGTTGCAATTTCATCCAAATAGGGAAACTTTTAAGGACAAAAAGACAAATTTGTTAAGAGACAGATAATTTTTATCTATAAATTTATTATGAAAAACAGATGAATTTTCAAATTAAAATAGATGAACTGTAAAAAAATAATTGCACTTTTCATTAAAAAATTACATTTTTAGGCCAAAAAGACTCACTTTTTTGAAGACAGAAATTTTTAACCAGAAAGACTTTTCATCAAAAGTGATGAATTTTAAAATTAACAGAGATGAATTTTCAATAAAATAGTTGCACTTTTTAACAAAATTTACAATTTTAAGCCAAAAAAACGAATTTTTTTTGACGACAGATAAATTTTCAACTAAAAAACACTTTCTGCTAAATGAGTTGAACTTATATCCAAATGAGTGGAATTTTTGACTACAAAAAGAGAGGAATATTAAAAAAATAGATGAATTCTTAACAAAATAGTTGCTTTGAAAAGAATTTTTTGAAAACGAACTAAAGAAAACAAATTTTTGACAAAATAGTTGAATCCTCCAAATAATTTTATTTTTTACCAAATTGTTGTATTTTCAGCAACAACACAATAATTTAGAAAAAAAGTTAATTTTCAAGTAAGCAGTTTAATTTTCTACGAAATAGTTGAATTATAAATAAAAATTGTACAAATCAGTTGAACTTTCTAGCCGAAAATATTAATTTTTAACGAAGATTTTAATTAAGAACCAAATAATTGAATCTTTTTAACTAAAATTATGGATTTTTAACAACAAAAAAATGAATTTTTCAAAAAGCAGTTCAACTTTAAACCAAGTAATTCATTTTTCAAACAAAAAAAGGTGCATTTTCAACGAAATACGTAATAGTTGAAATTTCAACCAGAAAAGATTGTCATTTGAGATAAAAAAGGAGATTGATTTTCAACCAAAATAGAGGAATTTTTATCCAAATAGTTGACGTTTAAACTAGAAATGATCGATTTTTTATTTAAAAATAGCGACATTCAACACAAATGGAATAATTACATTTTTAGTTGAAAAAAATAATTATCACAACATTTTTTTTTTTTTTTTTTGACAATATAGTTAAATTTTTAACAGAAGA
>CAKNYM010051662.1:265539-294080 GCA_932195095.1 Andricus curvator | reverse complement strand
GTAATTTTTGTTGTTAAGTGAACTGTAAGGAAGTAGTTAAAGTAATTAAGGTTAACAGTTGATTTAATTAATTTTCTTAGTTAGTTTAACCAATTCTTTAGTTATTTTAACTGATATTTTCTTAGAAAATCCAACTACTTTTCTTAGTTACCTGACGCCCCAATGTAATTCTTGTAGTTAAGTGAACTGTAAGGAAAGTAGTTAAAGTGAACGAAGTAAATAGTCATTCTGATTGATTTTCTTAGCAGGATTAACTAACTTGAATACTGCTTTATGCAATATTTTTTTAGTCAATATCAAGATTTCTTTGTTCCCTGCCCAAATATAATTTGTGTAGTAAACTATGTATACTTATAAGAAACTATGAATATTTATAGGTATAATAAGGATACTCCGAATATAAAAGAAATCGTATATGTTCGAAAGAAACAAATGTTTATTTCAATTAGCGGTATCGGAGCACGTCCTGGAGCCGGTAACGCATTATTATTTGGCTGTTCGCTACTCTGGTCCTGGGGAAGCTTGACCTCAGAAACCTCGACGTCTTTCGCACTTGTAGCTGCATATTTTTTTAACTTTTTCACTTGAAAGCGACGAATTTATTAAACGTGGCGTGGTCTCCAATCTCATGAACCGCACGCGAAGAAAAGCGGACCGGCAAGACCGTTGCAAGTCAAGACCTTCCAGAGCGCCCTAGCGCAAGCGCAGTACGTGTCACATTTAGCATTTCATATTTTCAGGGCACATTTAGCATATTTCATACGTGGCTGAATTGAATTATAGTTTTAAAAATATCGGGCAATAATTAAAATATAAACTTAACAAAGTTGGTAAATTTTTTCATCTAAAAATGTTACTAAACATAACTATGGCTGTGTGTTAGCAAAAAGATAATACATTTTACTATTTTTCGGCTCAACTGCTGTTGTATGGTAAATGTAACTACTTCCATTTTACCAACAGATCTGCGGCTTGTTAACTTAACAACGAAGATCAGTTATTGTTACTCATTTTCCACAGTTAATTGCATTTTCAAAGTAGTGTAACTGTTTCAACTAAAAGTATTAATAATCCCAGCTGTAGTTGTATGGTTAAAGAAAAAATGGTAGATTTTACCACTTTTTCCGCTTTTGTCCCTACTACTATGGTGTAGTAACTTCTACTGTTTCTGTTTACTGACAGAACTGCGTTTTATTTTACTGTTAATGACATGTTATTTTTACTACATATTCAGTTAATATTACTACTTCGACGTAGTCAGTTCTACTACTTAATACTTGTTATCCTTTTAACTACCTAAAATAGTAATTTGAACTACTATGTTTTAACTACAGCAATAATGGTATTATCCACTAAGCAATCATGGTTAGTTTAAATAAGAAAGTAGTTGGATTTACTACTTTCCACTCAACTACATGACTTAGTTGAATATTTCGCAAGCATTTTTTTCAGTGTGGCGACCCTTGGGGGCCTTATGTATAAGGGATCTCGAAATAATCTGGACTTTAACTTTGATTGTCGAAACAACCGTAGTCTCCTGGGGACCAAAATATTACTGTTTAAGGCAGATTAAAAACAACGCCTTATTATACCTATATATATACGCTGTTTTCAGTTGGTATTTCTTTTAACGAGGAAAACTATGTAAGAGTAGGTTACTCTTATGATTCGGTAATTTCAATTTATTGGAATATGCCAAAAATATTCTTCTTAAAAATTTAACCACAATATTTGATACAATATTTAACACAACTGGAAGAAATTTGATCGATATACATATATGAAAAGGAATACATGTAAGAGATGAGAAAAGCTGATTTTGAGCATTATAACCAACGAGATTACATTCACATTCAAATGTTGAAAAATTAATTGTACTATTCATCGTTAAGGGCGTTGACACAAGGACCCAACCTCAAAACTGAATTGCCTCATTTTAGTCCATAAATACTAGAATTACATCTTCTGTAGATAATTAGGGCCCATTCCTGTTTTTATTCAATCTGCATTCGAAGTGAAAAATTAGTTACTTTCGGTAATTTTTGTGTCAAACGTTTTTTTTTATTCCAACCCAAGCCTACAAAAAAAACAACTTCCTACACAGAAACAATTAAAATTAGCCAATTTTTCACTTGGAGTACATATTTGATTCAAAACAGGAAAAGACCCCAATTCTCTACAAAAGATGTAATTCTAGTATTTATGGAGTCCCTTAAAAACATTGAAAGCAACTAAGCAGTGGGTTTTATTGACTATTTTTAAACAGAAATAGTTAAATAAATAGTTAAATCTTCCTAAAGCCTAAATTACTATTCTCAATAATTAACTATTATTATATACAATAATCAACTATTCATTCATTCTGTCCGCATAAACGTTTGTTAAGAATCTAATGCTCTTCAATTCTGGAAAAAAACTTTCAATGCTGTAAAAATTGAAAGCTGTAGACCTTTTTGAATAGTACATTCAAGATCTGCACCACTGTGGTGCGTAGCGCGCTAATCATAATTGATATTATTTAATAATTTCTTATCCGTAAAACAGCAATATCTTATCTTCATTTCACATTTGCTATCTTTTAAAGATTTTGAAGTTCTACATAACCTCCGCGCTTACAAATAATCAGTCAAATTCGTGTTTTTCTGTAAAGGAAATTAACCAGGGATATTATTTGTATTATGTTTATCTGTTAGATATAATAATTTATTAATTATTTAGCTTGGTTTAAAAAGTTTGTGAACTCTTCATATTTAAAAATGTATTATTATGGAATTTTATTTTTTTATGTTTCTAATATTAGGAAATAAAAATCCAGAAAGGAGAACGCACGCTTTGCGCGCGAGAATTCACAGCTAGTAAATTATATAAAACATTTATAAATTTGTTGTGATCTTCTCTAGTATAGTTTTCCCTACAAAGATTTGTACTCTTTCTTATTATAATTTTGTTATTGATTTCCTTTTCGTTTGTGAAATATTGTTCGGATTAGAAGATAAGTTGAATTTTGTTAGAGGAAACGGGTGAACAAATTAATATGATGTCAAGAAGATAAGACTAGTTGACTCTGGCTATTCTGGAAAAAGTAGTCTTTCCCATCGGGAAAACTCACCGGTAATGAAGAGAGCCTCGACGACGACATCACTGACCATCGTAGGCCTGTCGGTGTTAATGAAACTTGCGTTGTAAGGTACCACCACTGCCACATAAAAGGTTGCTATGAGAATTAACCAATCCCAACAAGTCTTGTAAATCCCATAATGACTTAGGATGTATTGGGATTTCTTAATTGCTGAGGTCTTATATTCGGGAAGCGGCGCCGCCGTGGAATGAAGAAGAGTCTGTAACATATTATTTTATTCAATTAAAAAAAAACCCTCATTCTTTATGACGGTTTTTTAAGGGATATGGTATAGATTCTGAAAAATCAAACAGTCAAATTAAACATATAAAGTAAGACTCTACACGTATTAATCTCTATTCATATTGTATTAAATTTTGCAAATCTAAATAAATTCTACAAAATTATATTCTGCATGAGAAAACTACGAGATACTTTAATAATTAATATTCTCAGATATCTATATGAAAACTAAAAAAAATAATTTTTAATCCAAACGGTTAAACTTTAAACCATGAAATTCTACGCAACATGAAAAATTATATTTATTTATGCTAATACAATTAACTCGATACGATTAAATTCTAGACGAGAATACACTGCACAAGCTAAATTGATCATTTTTAAAATGAATTAAAAAAAATCTACACAATTAAATTCTACATAAATTTTTCTTCCAAACAATGCTTTTTTAATTGCTTTGGATTATCCAGATTTTGATCCAAAAGAAGATTATGTAAAGTGAGAAAAAAACAGTTGACAACTACACAACTACTTCATTGAAAATTACAACTTGATTTACATCTTCTTACGTATATTACATATATAAATGTCAATTGTTTTTCCGTTATTCAACGATTTAAAGATTTATTCCACTTGCAAATTAAAATATGACACCTTGAGATTCAGTATGAAATCATATTGAGTTAATCTTAGCATACCAAAATATAATTTTTACTTCGTGTAGAATTTTACGATATAAAGTTTAGCTGTTAAGGTTCTTGACAAATTTATTTTAAAGTTGCGTTAAGTTTAAATAATATTAATTATTAAATTATCTTGCCTGGAGTTTCCTGGTATAGAAATGTATTTTGAGATTCAATTTATATTCAAAAAATTTAATTTATAAGTTCGCGTTGAGTTTTACGGTGTAGGATTTAACTGTGAACAATTATAGGTATAAAATTAAATGCATGAAGGGTAGGTTGCGCCGCAAAAGCAAATTTCTTGAGTTTCAAAAATCCATGGGACCTAAAAGTTTGTATATGCTACAATATTGTTTATCCTGAAAATTTGAGTCTGATAAAAGAAATTCAGCTATCTCAAGCGTATTGGAGTTTTAAACAACGAAGAGTGCAAAATTTGTTTTACACCTGATAAATGCATAAATTTTGATGACTGTTGCCTATTAGTATTTGTATTATATATTATTGACAACATATTCCAAATGATAAAAATGAAGAATTTAATTCAAAAGAATACATAATTTCACTAAAACTGACCAAAAATGCCTCAAATGAAAAATTAAAGATTTAATAGGCTTTTTTTGTTTTTTACTTATCTGTCAACCCTTTTTCCATAATGGTGTGTACTATGCCATATTAGGGCCATACTTGAATATAATGATAGTAGGAGGTACTTGTGTCGACCAGGGTAGTAGTTAATAAGAAGTGTGTATATATACATATATAAACTTAAACTGGTTTATAGTTCGTTAAATAGATTAAGAGTGGCGAAAATTAATCATATTAAATATGTGAGAGTAGACGTATCTGTTTGTTTTATGAATTGTTAGTGTTTTAAATTGAGCGAGTTATATTGACATGTTCTCGTTTAAGTAAATAAGTTATAGTTAAAAATTAAAAAGTTAGTTTTGTTTTCAGATAAAATGATAGCAGCACTAAAAGCGTAACATTATATCCGACGTTGCCTATAGGATGAACACAGTATTATAAGTAAATTAATAAACATAAGCACATTTTGAAACTCAGGTCATTCTGTGCCATGCCATAGGCGAAGTGAGATGACAAGCATATAGAGCGATGATTTACATTATTAGCGATTCGTGGATAATATAAGACTATTATAGATGCCGCTAATACCGTCAATATCAGATTTTAAGTTAACATTGTTATTATTCTTGACGATCTAGAACATTTCCATAAATAGTGTTTTGTAATAGGATGATTCTTTAGTTAACCCTCAAACGGCACACTAGTGCGAATTCGCACCAGCAAAAATTTCAAAGTGCTGATATTCTTTCTAGAACTATTTTCAAGATCTCTCCCCACTACGTTAAATATGTCCATACACCCATAAATACATGACGCGTAAACAGATATTCATCCACCTGCGATCAGCCGAGTAAGTCACTGTAAAAGTTTTAAGTGGTGCAAATTCGCACTAGTGTGCCGTTAGAAGGTGCCAAGTCGTGTTTTATGAAAAATTGTAAAACGGTGTTTCTGTGCCTGAAACAAGATCTTTCATAAAAAGGTAAGTTAATTTGTTCATAACTATGACTATAAATAAAAATAAATATTATAAACAATAATAAATAACATTTCATATGCCAGAAAAAATGTTGCATGCAAAGCACAAATTTTACAATTACTCACTAATTTTAGACTCTAAATTGATATGATAATATTTTTTCAACAATCTTTTTTTATAATAAGAATGGCTGAGTAAGGACGTCGTTACAATTTGCGAACTTCTAGGACTGTTCTACAGGCATTAGCAGAGGAGTCTGAATACGATGTGCGTCTATCACAGAGCTTCTGTCTGCGTTGACTGCATTGGTTTTAATGAATAAATGTTCAATGATGTTTGTCATAAGATTAATATTTTCACAATAAAATAATGTTATTTTTGTCTAAAACATAGGTAATAAAAGTTTGTTCTTTTCTCTAAATATTCTATATACTTTTACTCTTTCCTAACGCACCCTCACTTCGTACATCACCGCCCTGACTCAGTTCACTGATCAATTTTTTTAACAAACAGCCACATGGAGAGCTTCACAAAGTCATTATAAAATGAATATTTTCAAAATTTGACATGAAAAACACTATTCTTGCAATAATATGCTTGTATACTACAAAAATGACAATGTGTGCAGTCCTGCACTCGTGATATACTTCATACGAAAATACCGAAAATCTGACACATCGGGAAAAATACTTAATATAATTTTATCGGATTGGCATTTTTTTTTTATGAAAGAACATCTATTTGAATAAAGAATCGCGTTAGTTTCGTTTCAATACCTTTAATTTTGAAAAAATTATGTTTTTTTGTGGAAAATGTCTATTTTTCAAGAACACCTTTTTTTAATAACAATTTTGTTATAAGTTGATATAATTTTCGATGAATTTAAGCTGGTCCAGCGGATTGGGCGAAAAATTTTACCCCAAAATCATATATTTATACGCATATTTTGAACTTTATTTTCATCTTAAAATATTCAGCTGAAATCACAAAATCCCAATTCGCACTAGTGTGCCGTTTACGTATGCTGGGTTGAAGTGTGCCGTTTGAGGGTTAAAAAAATATAATTTTCAAAATCAAAATTGTGTTTATATTCTATAGTTTGTCTGGATAGATCGGTTTTATTAATAAGTTTGTCACAGCCTTTCTTGTGTTCTTTGATTCTTGTTAGTATATATTTCTTAGATTGTCCAATGTAACACTTGCTACAGTCTTTAAAAATAATTTTACATACAGTATTAGGGCATTTCTCAATAATAGTTGAATCCTTTTGGTTATTAAAACGTTTTAAAGCGTCTTCAATTGGTTTAAAAACTGCCTTGATGTTGTATTTTTGAAGAAATTTGGTATAAAATTTTGAAATTAATGGACAGTATGGAAGGACTATAATTTGATCTAAATTAAAATCATTATTTTGGTTATTGTTATTAATATTATTATTGTTATTGTGTATTATGTGTAGACGACGTTCTATCTGCTTGGTAACATACTTAGTTGGAAAACCGTTAGATTAAAAAATGTTGGTTATGATTTTTAAATTGCTCTCATGGAAAAAGGGGTGTGCAAGTTTTATTGCTCGATCTACTAAACTATTGATGACGCTAATTTTATACGAAGGATATGTTATTGAACTAAAATTGGCGTAACGACCAGACCAGTTTTCTTTCCGATGCCAATTGGTCATAATCTGGCCATTGTGGTGAGTAATAGAGACCTTGGAAAGAGCATTATGCATTAGTTAAACAGAATTCTAAGATTTTTGAAAAAAATACAACTTCAAGGTAGTTTTTAAACCAATAAAAGACGCTTTAGAATGTTTTAATAAGGGTCATTCTCCATCAAAGTGTAAAGTTTATACGTGTAAGCCCCCTGGTTTTCAAAAATCGAGTAACCTCAATAATTGACCAATAGGAATGCTTCCTGTATTAATACTTTATAAAAGCATTACTAGTAATGCTGGTAATGGTAATTTTTATTATTTATAAAGTTTAATGTAAATCATCGTATCTTATCACTATAAGCAGTATATATTCTTGTACTACCTACGTTATAATCAACCTACCATCCCTGCTTCGTCATGTATGCATCTCGCTCGATATGCTTGTTATCTCACTTCGCCTATGGCATGGCACAGAACGAACTGACTTTCAAAATGTGCTTGTTTTTATTAATTTACTTATAAGACTGTGTTCATCCTATAGGCAAATTCGGACATAATGTTACTCTTTTAGTGCTATCATTTTATCTAAAAACAAAAATAACTTTTTAATTTTTAACTATAACTTATTTATTTCAACGAGAACATGCCAGTATAACTTGCTCCATTTAAAAAAAAAACTAACAATTCATAGAACAAACAGGTATGTTCACTCTCACACATTTAATATGATTAATTTTTGCCACTCTTAATCTATTGAGCGAACTATAAACCAGTATAATTTTATCTATATATACACATAATCCTCACGCAATCATTTCATCTAATAAATTTTGACAAGTAGTCAGAAAAACTTTCGCACTTCTTATTATATTTGAATATATTTTAATTAATGGAAATAGTGAAATTAGTTACAAATTACGGCTTTGTACTAATTTCAGTATTTTAATTAATTATAATATATTAAAATGTAGAATTACTTTAAAATATAGTATAACTGTTGCATAATATACATAAGTATGCTAGAAAGTTGTCCGTGAAGTCAAAGATAGAAAAAAAGAGAAAAAAGCTATTAAATCTTTCATGTTTCAGTTTTCTGAAAAATATGTGTACATATTTTCCGTCATAACTTAGTGAAAAATGAAGCTTTTTCAAGTTTGTTCGTCTGATTTCAAAGGTCATATTTTTCCGAAAAACGTGTGATTTTATCAAATTTCCAGTATTTTCATTGATTTTAAGGATATTTAAAAGTATATTTGAGACATTTTTCGTCAGTTGTAGTGGAATTATGAAGTGTTTTGAATTAAATTTCTCATTTTTATCATTCAGGATATATTGATAGTAGTATATATTACAAATTCCAGCAGGCAAGAATCATGAAAATTTATAAATGTGTCAGGTATCAAATAAATGTTGCTCTCTTACCTGTTGAATATTTCAATACGCTTGCTATAGCTGGATTATTTTTTTTATCAGACTCAAATTTTAAGAATAAACTACTTGTAGCGCACACAAACTTTTAGGCTCCGTTAATTTTCGAAATTTAAAAATTTTCGTTTTTCGGCTCACTGTAATCTAGGGTTTTCTAAACAAGGAGCCGCAGAGTACATTTTATTTTTATTCTTATTGATAAAGTCATTCACCTCACGATAGATCAAAATTTATAGGCATAAATGTAAAGTGATAATTATGTCTTGTTCTCAGAAAAAGTAAAGACGTTGTATGCATGTCTGAGACTAACCGAAATTTCGGTTCGTTAACGGACACTGACAAACTTAGCTATATTTGGAGTTAGTGAAAGTTTCTCTAACATTATTATTTTTTAAAAGGTAAAAACTTAAAATCTGTAGTTGGACTTTATTCAATTGAGAACGTTTTCAAATACAAATTGCCTTCAGTCACATCTATATGCATAATTTTAACGTTTCTTAGTTTGGGCGTAACAAAAATTAAGTACTTAAGGTATATTTTTGAATTGCTTCAAATTCAGAATACTGTTCTCAAAAATTAGAATACCGTTGAAGTTTGGGCGATTCGAAAATTTTAATAGTTATTATATTCTAAATTAGAACTGCTTCAAAAATAGATTTTAATTCAATTTGGATACTACATGAGTCAAATTAAATTAATTTTTCTTTAAATTATTTATGCGATTATTTATTGATAGTATCATAAAATTTCTTGAGAGTTCAGCAACAACTATGAGTATGAAAAGCTATCCTCTCTTCATCCCACTTCCTCAAGCATGTACGCCACTCGTCTATAAATCAATTTGAGGTGACTCTGTGTTATCGGAAAATTATCTCTCCAGTATTCAACTTGAATCAAATTCTTCTCAGAAATAATCTTACACTCATGAAAAAACACCTGCATTCTTGTAATACTATCTTGGTTGGTATGTTCCTGAATGATTAATTTTTAATATTTTTCATCATTTTTTAATTTATAATTTAAACAGATTTAAAATTGGAATTCCAACATGTTTGGTTAATCATTATTAGAGTAATTTGAGTCGTAGTCGATTCTTCTCTAATAAACTCTATATATACTTTCTAAATTCTGTAGAGTTTATTTGTGTAGAATGAACACCGCCTTCATTTTTGTAAGACGGGAAAAAATTGCTGAAATTCGTTAAATATTAAAAACTATTTATTAGCCACTTATACTGCCGTCCAAAGCAAGAAGATACATAAGTATCATTGTCGCTTGGGTCGAATTGCCCACTGTTAGGTCTAAGAGAACAACTCAATACCGTAAAGTAATTTTCGTGTCTTTTTACTTTGGACATCAGTATGAAAAAGAATGAATTTTATTTACATTATTGTAATAATTGTTTATTGGCTTAGGACACCCGTGTAGGAAGTGATCCAGTTTCTGTAAGCATATACATCAGTAAAGACACCAGGATAATCTTGAAGTGCACAGCCTTTGCCCCAGGAGATTATTCCAGCGAGACGAAGTCCAACAACCAAGGGACCACCAGCATCAGCTTGACATGCATCTTGTCCTCTCGTATAAGCACAAATCTGATTTGGTGGAACATTTCCTCCGTATTTATTATTGCAAGCTCTCGTGTCGATCACTTGTACACTAGCCCTTCGAAGTTGAAGTGGGAAAGTTGAGTTCATCCAGCCCCAACCGGAAATTCTAGCGGCACTTCCGACTCTGACAGGTTCTTCCAACAGCGGAACAGCATCTCGCAAACCGTCAAAAATAAA
Organism: Andricus curvator; assembly: GCA_932195095.1. Classification (NCBI taxonomy): domain Eukaryota; kingdom Metazoa; phylum Arthropoda; class Insecta; order Hymenoptera; family Cynipidae; genus Andricus; species Andricus curvator. Next base: position 283,600 of record CAKNYM010051662.1, on the reverse strand, counting down.
TGGAGACCTTACTTGGATCAATGCAATATCATTGACTGGGATATTTAGATTGTTTATGTAAAATTGTTCATGTTTGATTATTCGACTAATTTGGTGAAGAGTACCACCATAGTTGTTAATCAGTGATCCAGCTCGGATGGTATATTGATTAAGGGTACCAGATATTACACATGCTGCTGCGGTGAGAACATAATTTTTGGAAATTATAATACCACCACAGTGGTGTTGATCATTCAAACGGAGGCTCACTTGGTAGGGTACATCTTCAATTCTTGACACTACCGAACCTCCTACTATGCGAGGGGTGAGTGAATTTAGTGATGCCGCTGAAACAAAATGACGTTTACATTTTGGAGGAAAAAATGATTGCTACTTTTAATTAATAAACTTGAATGTTTAATGAGATTAAAGTCCTTACCAAGCTTCATAACATTAATTAGCACTAAGATAAAAGAAGAGTAACTATAATGTTGAAAAAGTTGCTTTAAATTTTAAGAATTTAATTGAACTTTTGCAATGATCCCAATATAAAAAATGAATTTTAACAATATATCAAAACATACATTTATATCCTATTATCATTCTCAGTATTTTATTTACGATGTAAGCTAATTCATATAATAAAACACAAAACCACATAAATTCAATTTACTAATGTAATTTAATAAAATCGTTTTCATTTCCAAACTTCCTTTTATAACTTTTATCTCTAAATCCTGTAGAGTACAAAAGGTTTAAAGCAAGAATTAAATACGTTTATTAAAAAACTGAAGACATTTAAAATTAAATTGAGTAATCTCTTATTGCAAGATTAAATGATAATTAACAAAAAATGTCGCAATCAAACCCTGGTCGATTAGAATCTGCAATTATTTACAAGAAAGTGATTTTTTAATTAATTGTATTGTTTTATTTTATTCAATCAGTTTCAGTTCCTTTTAATGAAACTCTCCAAGAAAACATAAAGAAAGTGTATTTATTTTTGTAACAGTCGGCAATCCTCTATGGATATTTCAGACTTTGACATCGATTTCAGATAACTTGTTAATGCGAAAATTTAATTTAATTAATTAAAGAAATTGCACATAAAAATTCAATTACGAACTAAAAAATTAAAATAACTTACCATTTGCGGTAAACACCAGAGCTGCTATCGTCAGGAATCCAATCATCTTCGACACTTCTTAAGGAACTAATTCTGAGCTGCGAATGCCTCGAATGTAGTTTAAAAAGCACTGGCCACTTGATTTAATCAGATATCAATTTCAGATCTTGCACAACACTTTCGTCGATAGCGTTAATCATGGTTCGGAATTAACGATATTCATTCTTCTCGCAATCAGTGATTCAATAAATCAGGTGGGAATCGCTCCCGGAATTGTTTATCATGGATCTAGATAAAAAATTAAAACACGTCGTGCCTACATGAGTTTATCTCACCCGATTTCAATGAAAATATGAGACAAGTGGAGTTTTTACATATTCCAGTGCACAGATAGTTCGTAATTGTTGCTTCCTTAAAACAATGAATAGAAAAAATGTGTTGAATTCAGATAAGGATCTTTTCGTCAAAACAATGTAATATCTAAGAATCTTATCGCATGTCGAGATTGAAAATTAAAATATAGTATAAATCTAGGTCTTCAGTGCAATCATTGTTCAACAAAACTTATTTGGGGATAATCTTTGGCATAGTGAGCAAATGTTTTGAAGAGATAAGAAATGATGAAGTAGTCTCATTAGATTGAGTTAGTAGAAAGTGACTCATTTACGATATCTTGGAATTTATGCATATTTTTTATGTGCTCTATAATCGTCATTTTACAACATTTTTCTTGGATCACCAGAAAAATATGTTATTCTATGTATGTTTTTTTCTTTTATTTAAAAATATATTTGAAGGTTTCCTGGGCTTGAAAGTAAAAAAAATTATCTTTATCCTCTTATAATTTCTCTTTGTAAATTAATTTTTATACATAGCGTTCAAAAAATGTTCTGCAAGGTTTTTTCCTTAAAAGTTTGCCTCGGTTTCAAGCAGATAAGAATGATAAGATATTATGAAGTATTTTTGTTAGCTTGATTTACTAGGAAGTGACTTATTCGCGATATCGTTTAGAAATAAAATTTAAAACTAGAAAAATTTACGATAATTATTCATCTCTCAGTTAAAATGGAACATAAAAAGACAGATTTCCTAGAAGAGTTTTTGATTCTTGGGAAAGTTTCTTGTTTTCTATTTTTACTAAAAGTAGATTCGTATCTTTCCTTAAATCATTTACATAACAGAAACTGAAGATCTTTCATTAATTTGTACATTACAATATATTTTTTAGAGTTCTACTGAATATCCGCCTGTAAATATAACTTTTTGGGACATTTCGTAATTTGCTTTTGAAAGTTGGAAATTAGAAAAAGTCCTTAATGAAGAAAACAAAATGTTTTTCTGAATTCGGAATTTTATAGGCGAGATGAAAATGTTCAAGAAATTGTTTTAAAGGAGACTCATTTCTGCGCCTTTGGGTTATCAAGCGCTTATATTAAGTAATCATCTTGTTTCTCAAGATAAAAAGAAAATTTAAGAGTCTTCGCTGACTTCGAAAACTCTTAAGAAGCTTTTTAAACTCACATCTCATTTATTCTTCACTTTATCAGGATATATTACTCCAACTTGCAAGACCCTCACGAAAAACAAGAATTTTCCTCTCCCGTGGGGAAAATATTTAAAATTTAAATTTAATATTCTGAAAATGTGACGACGGTACGAAATATAAAGGAACTTGAACTTGCTCTAGAACATGAATATTATTTTAACGGATTAATATAATGTCTTTCGAGTAAGAAATATTATAAATTTAAATTCATTATCCCTGCAATAAATTCATTTAATCTTAAGATGTTTGTAGTCTTATCAGTCTGCTAGAATCGATAATGAGATTATTAGTTTCAAAACAGATTGTGATGCTAGGACCAGAAAATAATATTAAATATAATATAAATAAAATTATAAAATGTGCAGATAAGATTTTCAGACTGTTTACAATCATTTTAATTATTCCATTAATATTGTAACATGATATGACTCAAGATAGAACATGGGGATGTAACTAGTTGCAAATCAAGTTACTTGAGAAGGGTACTTGACTAAATAAATTATAAGTTGGCTGGTCCAGTCATCTGGTCTTCTCAAGGGTGTGAAACTTAATACCCAGACTTCCCGAGAGGATCCAAAACGGAGTAAAGGTATGGAGGTTCTAGCTTGTCGAAAACAGATACCACTACAGACAAGAGTCAGACAATGTAAAGTCTCTTCAAACTAATCTCTTCTCACCTTAGCTTAATTCATTCAACTAGAAAATTATTTTTGAAACCGTCAAAATAATTTGGGGAATAATTTTAGCATAATTTTAAGTACTGTAAGTCAGATTCTTCATTTCGATTACTAAATATAATAAATAATTAATTTAGCTGAAAATAATCAATCTGATTTAATTAAGTTCGATTGAATAGAAAATTCAATTATATTAATTCATACTCACACTATTTAGCTTAATTTTATGTTTACTGTCCTGCTTATAGTGGCCTGACAATTGATATAGGACAGCACGACTTCTTCTTCTGCCATAATTGGCTGGCGGAGCTTCGGGGTCGAGATTTCCATTCGCATCTGAAAGTTAGGAAAATATTTCTAGATTTTGAATTCATTAATGATCTCGTTAAGAATTTCTGATAACTCAGCATCTTTTTAATTTTTTTACAGTTTTAAAACATTCCAAACAAGATTTTCAATCGTTTAAAATCAAAAGTTTCTGAATTGAACTTTCAAAAATATACTATTGCAAATTACAAACTTGAAAATTGTTCAATTATAAATAGTGCTTCATAATTTTTAAAACTAAATCATCAGAAATTCAAGTCTTCTAAATTAAAAAATTGCAAAGATGACAAAAAAGTGGAAAACAGAACTCATATATGTTAATTTTGCGCAGAATAGTCAATTTTAGTTTTTTGGATTTTCCGGACCTTAGCGGCTCTAATGTACACCATTTCCTTTTTAATTAATTTCACAAAATGTACCCTCTTATTCCACTTTATATTTCTAATCATTATAAAAACTAGCAAAAACTCTCTTTTTCCCCTTAACTTTTCAAATACAATTACCCCTTAGAAGAAGCCCTGATGTTTTTATAGTACTGAAATGTGGGACGAATTAAATTACTTTCTTGTGTCAGGCTCTTAGTCGTTTGCTTTTGTGCAGACTTAAATTTACATAAATATGGCCGTAAACGCAGCGTAATTACTTAAACGTGTTTTTGTTCCAGCACTACTATCCTTTATATATTATGCTCGAGTTTATCCTTTGGATTCAGCCTGTCGCCTCAGGACTTCAAACACTTTTCCAATGTTTTTAAGTTCTACTCTTATTCTTCTTTTATTCCACCTATTTTCACTTAAATTTACATTCACTTGTAAAAGTTTAAGAAGTAAAAAATATTAATATTTATATAAAATGAATACATAAAATACAAATTTATAAAATAATATTATATTTGTAATCTTGTTTCAAAAGATAAAGCATAATTAACTTTGGTTAGTTAATTCCTAAGAGAATAGTAGGAATACTTTAAAGGCCACTTCAAAGCTTTCAATCAACTTTGTTGATAGACAAAGTTATACAACTTAACATCAAACAAGTTTCCTTATCAAAGAATTTCTTAGTCTAACTGCAGTCATGAATCAAGTTTTCGAAATAATTTCAGCCTCCTGATTGCATACTTGAAATTAACGTTAGTTATTATTTCTATATATTAATACTTCTTTATAATTAATATGATTACACCAGAGTCTCGATAGATGAACAATCTCGGGGGTTGCCTGAAAATAGCCTTGTTCATATAGCGCGTACAGCGAAACGTAAACCGTCAGGGCCGCCTGAACCGTTTCCATAATATTGCGCAATCTACTTGACTGAGTAGTAGTGCATGCGTCCCTTCAGAGGCGGAGTCGCAATCGTCTCTCGCCCTGCCCCCTGAGAAACTGCGGGGACCAGCAGTTCTAGGAATTCATATAACGCGTGCAATCGCGCGTTCAAATAGTGAGACTCTGGTGTACTTACAAAAATAAATTATTCTTTTAGAATGATAAAATATTTCAAATCAGTGAATCTACAGCTAGCAGTGATTAAGCATGAATAAAGTGCCTTTTGCATACTACAAGCAACTGTTAAAATGTGTAATATTCTATAAAAAATTATTCTATCTTTTATTAATCAACTTTTTATATGGGAATGTGGTTTGAAAGTGAAATTTAATCCTAAAATAGCGTCGTAAAAAGGCACTAAAGATAAGCTCAAAATTCTCTATACGGGGTGGCATTTAGTGCACTTTTAAAACTCATTACATTACAAAGAAAGCGTGGGGTTTCCGAAGCTTTTATGGGATATACAAATTCTACCGTTTCCATTGTGTCGCGAATCGTTCCTGCTTAAACAGATTCAAACACGATGGTTTCAGAAGCGTGATTTTATGTCGCGTCGACCTCTTGTGGAAGGTTTGTTCTAAAATGTTTCTTATATAGGGAAAATACAGTAAGACAAAGACAATTTCATTAATAAATTTATAGAATATTTAAAATAACCCGCCGGATAATGTAACCAATTAAGCATTTCGTGTCACAAACGGAAGAAGTTTTTTTTACGTATTCGGCATCCCAAAGAATTTTTTTAGGAAACTGAAATAAGGAAATAATTCTAGAAAAATTTAATTATTTATGTACAAAAAAACAATTTTCATTAAAAATTCGTGAAATTGTTTGAAAAAATTAAATAAGTTTTAAATGCAGGAGCTATAAATATTTCTACAGCTTTTTTTGCAACATTCTTTTAGTACAATATTATTTAAAAAATCTGCCCCCTGTGCAGTCATATTTTAATTTTTTAATTTTCAATATTATTTTTTATGATTAAAATAAAAACTATGAGCCTTATTGAAAAATGGGCTTAAGAAATTTTTTTACATATTTTTGAGATGAACAATTTTACTTCCTAATATTTTTTCGTGTCTTGCATGGTTCAGGGTTGTTACAGAAGTCAGATTTCAAAATTTCAGAACATCTCCCGGTTTTCCAGGTTAACTTACAAAAAATGTCCAGGCAACTTCAAAAAAAATTTTATTCAAAATTTTAACTGATATCAATTTCAAAGCATTGTACTGTATGCAATAGAATTTCCAGAAAAATTATTTGTACAGTACCGGCGAAAATTATCTGCACGCTGGTTTTTTGAGCTGTTGTTGAAGTGCTCTAATTTTTAAAACAGGGACATCTTTCCCGCGTAATAGCGCAAAAGAGAATTGAATTCTGCAAATACTAAACTTTGAATAGTAAAAATTTGAATAACTCTAGAAATAGTTACCATGTTTTAAAGTTCTTGTGCTCATTTTAAAGGTAAGTCTTTACAATATTTTAGCAAATTATTAGGACATTTTTAGAATGTTGTCCCTAAATTCTCCCCTATGGTCAAGCTCAGTGCAAAAAAAATCTCAAAATTTCAAAAATGTTTCAATACTTACAAAAAATTGTTCAAAATCATTATTTAATACATTTTAATAAACTTTGAGAATATTTATATAATAATTTTTCTTTCAGAGTTTTAAAAATTACGTGGTGAGTACTATTATACGGAAAAAATTCATGTTAATATTACAAAAAATGTGGCACTTTAGTAAGGGCTTAAAAAATAGGCGTGTAGATCATTTTCGCCAATACTGTACATAAAATTATAAATCAATGCAAATTTTGAAAGTCTTTTCAACTATGATTTTATTCTAAACAATAAAGTTTTTAATAGAGTAAAAATATGATTAATTTATAATAGTAAAAAAGTAACATCTAATATGCTTCCGGCGCCCATTAAAATCGTTCGAACGTAACTTAATCAATTCCTATCAATCTGAATTTGCCAAATGACAGAAAATTTTTTATGATATGCGGATGCCTTCCATGTTCAAAACTCGTTTTGAGGGTTCAAGTGCCTAAAATAAAATTAAAGTTGTTTGTGACAAGATTGATATATTTCACTTAAAAATGGTAACTCCTTTTATTTTTTTCTGCATAATTTATTCACTAAAGATTATTTACTTTTGCTGACTTGAATTTACGTTATATTTTGAAAAAAATTGTTTAAAACCTTTCCACCATTGGTTCACGGCGACATTAGCAAAGCAAAGTGCACTCACCACTGTCGTATAACTCACAGAGCTGAAGATTTTTTGTATGCGTTATATCCTTGTGTGAGGCCAGAAAGAGGACGACGTCACCTTTCTCGTTTTTTATTGGCACGATGTCGAGTAGGCAGTCGAACGGACTACCTGAAAAAAGAGATCAATAATTAGTTTTTAATTAAAGTCAAAAGATCGATATACCGTCTATATGTGTTTCATAATGACCATAGCAGGCGCGTTATATAGAAGGTTTTATTTTAAATTGACTTTCGTCCCGGATTTTTCTAGTCAATGAAATATAAATAAATTTTGACACTATTTGATAGCTGTTCAGTAGTAAACTTTCAAATGTTGCTTTTTAAAATTGTGGCATTAAATTCAATAAATTTTTTTCTGATTTTTAGCAAAATTCATCTGATTTTAAGTGAAATTTGGCTGAATTTAAAAAGAAATTCTGATAATCAGGTAGCAAAGTTTTGAATATAGACTATTTTTGCTAAGTAAAATCCAAAAAAATATTCCTTTTTAGTGTGTATTCAATAGGGTGGGTTGAAAAAACAAAGTTTTGAAAATCGGAAATGAAACTATTTGGAAAAGTATCTTATTGGGACCCTGGAAAAGTATAATTAATTTGGATTCGATCCAAAGAAAATTTTTTAGATATCTAGAACATTTCTATTGGTAAAAATACGCTGAAAAATTTGATTAGTCTTGGAAATTTTAAGTGGAAATATAGTGCATTTTTAAAAAACTGACTTTTCGATTTTTTAAAAATATGATTGCCTAAAGTAGTCAATTTTTTTTCTAGCTTATTTTTACCACTAGAATCGTTCTGGATACGTGAAAAATTCTCTCTCCATTCCTGCTAGCTTTCAAATTATTTTTGGAAACCAAAGGTCTACTAAATATTATTAATCTCTAATGAGGCTGCAAATGAAAATCTGTAAAAATTTGTGAAGTTGTTTGAGGCCTGCAGAAATGTTAAGAAAATCACATCCAAGAAAATATCAGAATTACGAAAATAAGAATCTTTTTAGACATATTTTGTTAACCCACCAAACCAAGGCGTTCATCGATCGAATCAAAATTACTTATACTTCATCAGGCTCTTAATACGCTACTTTTCTACGTAGTCCCATTTCCGATTTCCAACATTTTGTTTTTCCGACTCATCCTACTATTCAATAGCAAAATTTGTGCTTAAAATGTTTTGTTTGCGACCAAAACTCGTAAAAAATCTTTTTTGTGTTTGAGTTATGACAGAGAAAGCATTTTTCATTGCCAATCACTTTTATAACTTTTTTATGCATTTTTTGTAAAGTTTTAGTGGTAACAGATGGTACTGAACTACTCTTCTCATACGATATAAAATATGCTATCATAAGAGACGTGTTTCCATGCATGAGATATGATGTGATTCTGAAAATCCCGTACACGTAACAGACATAAAAGTATGTGTTTAATAAAAAAAATGTTTTGGAAGCTTTGATTCACATTTCTCTTCAATGTAGACATAAAAATGAAGCACATTTGTATGCTTCGAATCACTCTCTGGTAATTAAAATTGTATAAAAACTGGGCTTTTTCAAAAGTGCCAAAATTTACTTTTCATAACAATGTGCCCAAACGAAATTAGGCATTGCCTTGGTTTTTGCCTTGAAATATATGTAACACATTGAAGTTCCAAATTATAATCATAATAACTATTATGTTATATATATATATATATGTGTGTGTGTGTGTGTGTGTGTAAACGCTATCTAATGTGGGGCTGTCACACGTGGGGCGAAAAGTTCATAGCGGTGGGGTAAAAAGTACGAACATAAATAAAACAAAATTTCTTATTTTAAATTGCACAGAAGGAACTCACAATACATAAAAACAAAATATCATAAGTGTTTAGACAGCTGTTATGATTAGAGACTTTTTCATCGTTATTTTCGCAATTAATACAGGCGAAAATGTTCGATTGCCAGTTCGCAACACACTTTTCAGTGCTTTCAGAATAAGCTTCACAACAGGCAGACGATAATCAATTTTTTTCGACAGCTAGTGATTATGAAATAGTCTAATGTCATACAAACTCTCGGGTAGAAAGTGCCACTTGGCACTTTTTACCCCTACACATTCCCATTATTTACAATCAAGATTTCTGAAACAACACAAAATATTTTGAATAGTAAGCTACCTGCACTACAAGAATACATAATTACGCATCAAATTACACCTACTTCATGAGAATGGCATGTAAGAATAAGTGCTGGAAACAAAAAGAAACGGTAACGATAGAACTACTCTCTGCACAAAAAAAAACAACTTAACCTTAGCTATGATCTCAAAAACAGATTTTAGCGGCTACCAACGGCTATCAGGAGTTTATGGTGATCCGACCGGTGGACGGAAAATATCAGATCGAGTAAGAAATTATTTGTTTTTGTGTTATCGTATGTGGCACTTTTTCCCCGCGGCACTTTTGACCCCGCTTTACCCTATGCCCAGCTCTAAAAAATATCAAGCTACTAACATGGCATTTTTTTCATCTCTTTAATAATAATAAACCTATATATATATATATATATATATATATATATGATTTTTGAATACTCAAGCATAATTTTTAAAAGTGTAAAAGACAGTAATCTCATATGCTTTTAACCTCTTGGAGATATTATAAATCAAAGGTTTGATTTAATACAGAAAGAACAAAATATGCTTCCGAAAAATAATATTCGACATTGATGTTTGTTCTATTTGCAATAAAAAAACTATTTTATTTAAAAAAGCATACTTGTCTATTCAATAAAAATATAGATTAAAATAATTAAAAATATGAGATGATAATTTTCATTTATAAACTATACAAGCATGAAAAAAAGTTGTTAACAATGAATTATTGGATGTGTTAGACGCATATAATAAAAGTTTCAACTATTGGCTTCTTCTATAATAGGAGGAAAATCTGAGAAACGTGAAAATGTCATTAACTCAATTTCGCCAGCGCTGTAAAAAAAGTATGAGACCACTGGTGAGATCCCAGTAATTTGTTTTATATTAAGAATAACAGCATAAAGTTATCGCATTCAAGAACAGGACACGCAAAAATGATAAAAATGATACCGTTAAAAAAAATAACTATATTTCTTACAGTCTGAGACAAAGCAAGACAAATTCAGGGATAAATATTTTCGTATGCACAATGGCTCCCGTCCGAATATAATCGAGTCAAGCGCTGCTTAACTTCAAAGATCGAACGAGAAGCCCTAAACAATTCCAGACATCTAAGCGGACAGATGAGTTTTTCCAATGTCATTTCTTAACCTGTAACAGATTCCTTCTCATTCAGTCATTTCAAACAATGACATAAACAGAGAAAATGTTGAAATTAGTTTAACGAGGAAGGCAAGCGTAATTAATTAACAACGTAATATCATGTTCGGTATTGAACAAATTTGAATGCAGTGACATATCAAATGCTTAATAGTTTCTATGTCGAAATATGTATTAATAATGTAATATTATCATTGAAAACTGATAATATCTTTTATGAAAAAAATTAATTGCCTCAAAGTGATAAATGCTAAAATGCGAATTACGGAAAACTGTTCCAGAACGTAGGGCATTCATTTGTTTAAACAACTGAAATTCCCGCCTTTATTTTAGTTTTGTGCAAGATAAATCATCATAATTATTCTTTTAATGAATAATAGTTCTACTAAAGGTTAGAAGGTATTTTATTATTAAACGATTCTTCAATATAATAAATATTTGACTGTATTCTCTTATGCGAAAAAAGGGGGCTCTATGAGGCCACTTTTCGGCCCCTTCACATTTGGCCCAAAATAGATAAAATCACTTTCTCAGACCGTTGGAAGTAATATTCAGTCGATTCCAATCTAAATGGAAACACTTTGAGTTCGTCATGGTGCAGTAAATGTATCTTCTTTTAAATCCAAAAATCCTAGAAATCATCGTTTTTTAGTTATGTGTTCATATGCACATGTGTATGCAGATAGAGCTCCAAAGTGCTTCCATTTAAATTGGAGTCGACTAAATATTACTTCCAAGGGTCTAAGAAACTGATTTTATTTATTTTGGGCCGATTTACAAGGGGCCGAAAAGGCCTTTTTAATTACAACTCAAAGGCATTTTTACCAAATAGAGTGCTTCATAAGAAGTGGAAATGAAGCATAAAAATTTAATGTTGTATTTTCAATCACATTTGAGATTGCTCATGAAATGCAAATTTATTATTGCAAACATGTGCTCGAAATGATTTTGATATATGCCGTTTGTCAGAACGAGGCCTAACTAATAAAATTTGGATTTAAAAAAAAATAAAACAAGCAAAAAAATATTTCACAGAGAAGAAAAGGGACCTAACTAACCCTGTATACTCTTTTTACTTAGAATTCTTGTTTTAAGAACTGCACAGAAATGTTATAATAATACACAACTTTTTAACCTTATTCAACTTCCTTTCGTAGTGATGTGTATCAAATTTTGGGGTGCAGTTCCGAAAAGTACTTACCTCCGAATGATTTGAAACTAGGTAGGGGAGAGTGGGGCATGGTGCCGGGCGTTGAATGGAATGTCCTGTAAATTATAATTGAAACCTGATTTTGATGTCTGTATTTCTTGAGGAGAAGCTCACATTGTCAGATTACATATGTCATTACTCAAAACCATTTTTTAACTACGCCATTATTTGATATTTGATTAATTCGTTGGTCTTGCATTTCGGTCAGCGTACCCCATACCATGGGGTATGGTGTCCGTCATATTACTGCCGGTTTATTTGAAGAATATGAACGTTGTAGAATAAAAAGTGTGCAATATAATAATTCTTGAGAGTATAATGTAACGAAAAAAAATTACTCGAGACATCGTCAACATTAAATAAATGTTTTCTTATCAATTGAAGTAAAGTATGTCGCAAAACCTAGTTCTAAACTCTTACGCCTTGGAAATTCTATTCAGCGTGTAAATATCTGCAGTTGCCTTCAACAGATATCTTGTTTACTGACAGGCACCAAAGGCGCGAAAATTCAAAACAGGCATTGATCAATAATATTCGAAATCCTATTTATTGAGTTATTGTTCAACCCATGTAATTAGGACCACCCTAATAAATAAAGAGAATTTCTTGAAGTGTGTTTGAAATCGGAAATTATAATTAGGAATGAAAATAACTTCATAACAATATTAATAGAAAATTATAATTGGGATGGAAATTCATTTATAACCTTTATAACGACAATTTTTATATTTGCAGGTTATAATCACGAATTGCACATAATAGTCTTTTTCAAAGGAACAAACCGTGTTATTATTAAATATAACTTGAAATCACGTTTTGATTTTCGTCATTCTCTGTATAACTTTATTATTAACAACCTCAAATTTTATTAGACAGAACAGACATAAATAAATTTCTGAGTTTTTCTACATTATCGATCAAATTACCGACCCGTTATCAAGAACTGTTACCATCTCCACAAAATTTTACGGACATTATGCCCCGTATGTCATGTTGCAAGATTTTATTAATTTTAATATATATATAGAACGTTTATAAAAGCAATTTATGATACTAGACGTTTAAACAAATACTTCGCCTATTAGAATTTAATATTTCCATGCTTCAAGTATTTTAAAATATTCTGTAAGTGCCCTCGAAAAAATACGTCTTTTATGTTTCTCAAACTTATCGCCTGAATCCATTATTTTTCGAGAAAAATGGGATAATGTTCCAACAAGTATATTTTTCCAAATTTCCAGGAGGTAAGTACTTTTCGGAACTTCACCCAAAACTTACCTCTGATTGATTTAAAACTAGGTATACTCAAGTACTTTGACTTGCTGATTACGACAATAATAATGAAAATCCCTGCAAATTTGATTTTGAAGGTTAAAACACCATAAAACTTTATTTTTTATTTTTGCACTATATTATAAATATTGGTTTGAGAGGAAACAGTCTTAACCCTTCGAGGACGACATGGGGTGTATGGCCACGCCAACGGAACAAAAAACGCATATTCGCTGTGCACAGGTTGCAGGAAGGCTTCCCGCTTTGAGTACCTTCTCTTTCAGTATCACTTCAGCCCCTGCTACGATTTTTTATCTATTTATTTTTTTTTTGATTCTAGGTATTTGGGATTGGATCCAAGTATTTCTCGAAACCCGGAAATGCGCCATTAAAAATTCAAACGCGAAAAACGAAGTGGGGTGTGCAGACACCCCACGTTGTACTATACGTCCCACGATTCCACGTTGTCCTCGAAGGGTTAATTGAAAGTTGTAGCCCTCGAAAAAATACTCCTGTGTCTGGTCACAGAAATAATTTTGGACAAACCCCTACCATTTTTCAACCTCACGTGGGGGGCTAGAAAGCACCCCTGTGACTGGTCACAGAAATAATGTAGGTCACATATCTTCCCTTTTCCAGCGTCTCGTGGGGGCGGGAGTGCCACAAGACCCATTCCAAGCAGTTATACACTTTGTACCGCCCCGGCCGAAATCGCGGTAACATTTCAGCTGTAACCACGTCTTACGACCCTAAGATAGGTGGTTACAGTTGCGATGAACTCAATACGATGATCCGGAAAAAGTATATTTTGTGCATATTTATTTTTATTTTGACCAAACCATTACTCAAGTCACTTGTTGACAAACGGCTTCAATTTATACCAGCGATTTATCTATTTTAATCTTGTATTTTTCCGAAATAAATACTATTAAATAATATTGACAAAATGTTAAAAAATCCTGTTGGTTTACAATTCTAATTGGAAACTTTTGCAATTTGTGTCATCTGTTTTTGACGTCAAGAAAATTGCTCACAAGCGTGATGAAGAAATTACTACGATCAATTGGCTTTGCTTTTGCTTAAATGAGTCCGGGAAAAATTTTCGAAGAAAACTGACCGTTGCAGTTTCATATTGTTCCGCTTCATGATTTTCTCGTGTGATTGGATCGCAATGTAATTTTAATAAATTGTGAAAGCTGCATTTACTCTTGCAAAGAGAGGAAATCCGATACAATATCCTTAATGCATAATACTATCTCTGCTTTCTATTTTTATAAGTATTCTGAGAAGAAGAAATTTACTTTCTTCTTTCTTCGCTTCATTTGCATGATTCAATAAAAGCTGAAATAATAAATAACAAGGAAAGTGAGGATGTACAAAATAATTAGTGAGAAATAGTCAAGATAGTGGAATAAAAAAAAATATAATTAAAAGATTAAGAAATTATTACATTCTCATCAGAGAAGTTATCAGTCACTTCAAGTGTCCTCAAATGAAGGTCAAGTTCGTTAGCCAGCCATTTTGGATAAAAATTCAAAAAGTAACCGCATTTAAAAAATTTTTGAGACCACTTTTTTCAAGATTTAAAAATTCTATGTACGAATATTTGTAGTACTCAAAAACACGAACAATTTAGCCTCATGACTTTTTTTTCATAAAAGCAAAAATTACTAGAGTTATAGCATTTACAAAATTCCAAAAAACAAACGAAAGTGAACATTTTGAGCAAAAAAATACACAATATGAAAAAAAGTCGAGAAGAGAAAAACGTTGATTTTCAAACACCCTACAATATTGTCAAAACAACTTTTTGAATGTTTTGAAAAATCAAAAATTAAAATTTTGATCGCACAAAAAATAATGAAAAAACAAAAATTCCATTTTGCGGTCAAACTATGCAAGATATGAAAAAAGATGAGGAAACAAAAGTTGTGCATATACTAAAGATCTACAAATTTTTTATTTATAACTTTTTGATAAGATGTGTAGTTTTTGTTTTATTCGTAAAAAATAGCATTAAAAATAGAAAAATTGAATATTTGGAAAAGCGACGCAAGGTTCGTATAAAGATGAGAAAACAAAAGTTGTGTATTAAAAAAAAAAAAAAAAAAAAAAAAAAAATTTTTTTGAACAATCACTTTTCGGCGTAGTTTTTGTTTTAATCTTAGAAAATAAAATAAAAGAATTAATTTTTTGCACAAACGACATGAGCTATGAAAAAAATTAATAGACACAAGTTGCTCACACAAAAAAGAGCTATACAAATTTGTCATAAATAATTCTTTTAAACAAGCGTAGTTTTTGTTTAAATCGTAAAAAATAACATTAAAGATACAAAAAATTAAATTTTTGGAAAAACCACACAAGAGACGAAAAGAAATTAATAGACAAAAGTTGTTCAACCAAAAATGTTCTACAAATTTGTTATAAACTTTTGTTATAAAAATTTTCTTAGAACCACTTTACGGTAGGATGCGTATTTTTAGTTCAAACCTCTACCCCTTTCCAACACCTCGTGGGGGCGGGAAGGCACCCCTTCGACTGGTCACAAAAATAATGTTGGTCAAATCCCTACCCCTTTCCAACGTCCCGTCTCCTCCTGTCTCAAGTGACAGCTGACGTGCGTGAAACTCTCCTTTTTTTGTCGACATAATAGCTTACGTCGACATAAAAAAATATCTAGATACCTTTTGATTTATTAAAAAAACCATTCAATTTTAATTATTTACAGTGTTTTTGGTCGTACGGATGTTTAGAAGCACCTAAACGGTGAGTTGAATATGATCATTCCGATATCGTGACAGACCCATATTTGAGACATCGTCGTAAGAAAAGTAACAATAATTTTAAACTGTTTCCTGATCAAATCGCTTCATTTATCGTTCAATTACAGATTCCAATAGTTTGTTGCCGAAAAAAAATTTGTCCAGCCAAAACAGAGGTGACGTCCCTATTCTGGAATCTAATCAAATTTTTTCTAATTATAAAAGCAAGACAACGCAAATATGTTTGTTTCAATACCAATGCTTATTATGAATTTTAAGAATATAAATTTATTGAAATGATACATTTTTTAGGGTAGTTGAGGATAACATGTAATGCAAAATAAGGAACAAATATTAAAGTTATCATGATAAATAAAATTTGTACTTTATTTTGCAATATCTAAATTAGCAATCCCAGGCTGAGGTACAGAAATAAATATAATATACATTTGATATAATAATGTTGAACCTAATGTAGAAGAGTTCGCATTTTGGACAAAATCGAGTGCGAAGCACGAGACACGTGATGAGAATGTGTTCGTTAAAGCCGAAGGAGCTTTAACAAAAGAGAATTCACAATGACCAAATTACAGTTGTCGATGCTTTGACCTTTAACTTTAAAAGGTCTGTGCACAAATATAGGGGAAGTACAGAGAGCGCGAAGCGCGAGAACTAACAGTCGCGTGCCCTCGGCGCGCTCAAACTTGAGAGGGAAGCGAGCCGCGTGCATTGTTAAGGAGATTTTTTTGGTTCCATGATGCCTTCACATCGGATTGGTTTTCATGAAGAATTTTGAATTACGGACTTATTTTTGTTTCGTAGATAAGAGGTTGTTACAGCAATAAATTATTTGCAAGGCGGAATCCTACAAATAAAAAGCTTAGATTAGTTATTGTAACGAGGAATAACAGCGAAAATTGCTTTTCTTTCTTGTGTTAAAGAAGCAGAAGTTAAAACCTAAAGTATTGCAGTGCAATTTATTATGGGTCGATACAAAGCTCGTTTTATTCTACTTAGAAAAGGTTGAATGTCTGCACCTCTAGAGACCAGAACCCTACAATTCGATTGAAGCGATCAAGTAGATCGGTTCAATCGAGCCGCACCCGTATTCTCCCACATTTATATGGTAAAAGCAATCACCTCTGAAGAATGTGACGATGGAAAAGGTTCAATGAATTGAACATTGATCAGACTTTCTTATTTTTCGAACTTCATTATTTCAAAGGCATTGGAACCTTTAGATTTGATGTCCTACACTGCTAAAAATTTCTGTTCGAAACTTACAATAAATGTATTGGAAGTTTATTTCCGAAACCTAAGGAAACGCTGCAATACAAAATGTTGTAGTTTCCAAATGATGGTATTGGTATGGTACCTCACATGTATGGGAATTTTACAATACAAGTCCAGTAGCCAGTAACACTTCTGTATCATATTGGCGGCTGGATATCTCGACACTTGTTGTACCGAAAAATTAAAAAAAAAATGTAAATCATTTCTCAGGACGTTCATGGAATTCACGGAATTAACTGAATTTTCGAAATTCATAGAATTCAAGAAATTTATGGAATTCAAGGAATTCACGGAATTCAAGATTTTCACGGAATTCATGGAATTCAAGGAATTCACGGAATTCAAGGAATTCACGGAATTCATTGAATTCACGGAATTCACGGAATTCATGGAATTCAAGGAATTCATGGAATTCATAGAATTCAAAGAATTCCAGGATTTCGCGGAATTTAAGGATTTAATGGAATTCAAGGATTTCACGGAATTCACGGAATTCATAGAATTCAAGGAATTCAAGGATTTCACGGAATTAAAGAAAATCACGAAATTGGCGGAATGCAAGGAATTCAAGGAATTCACGGAATTCACGGAATTCATGTAATTCACGGAATTCAAGGAATTCACGGAATTCATGGAATTCATAGAATTCAAAGAATTCCAGGATTTCACGGAATTTAAGGATTTAATGGAATTCAAGGATTTCACGGAATTCACGGCATTCATAGAATTCAAGGAATTCAAGGATTTCACGGAATTAAAGAAAATCACGAAAGTGGCGGAATTCATAGAATTCACGGAATTCATGGAATGCAAGGAATTCACGGCATTCAACGAATTCATGGAATACACGGAATTCATGGAATTAACGGAATTCACAGAATTCACGGCCATGCCACGCTAAAAAAAACCAGTTCTCGTCAGATCACTGAAGTTAAGCAGCGTTGGGCGCGGTTAGTACTTGGATGGGTGACCATTCG
>CAKNYM010051662.1:246620-265529 GCA_932195095.1 Andricus curvator | reverse complement strand
CGGAATTCTCGGAATTCATGGAATGCAAGGAATTCATGGAATTCAAGGAATTCATGAAATTCAAGGAATTGATGGAATTCACGGAATTCACGGAATTCAAGAGTTCACGGAGTTTAAGGATTTAACGGAATTCAAGGATTTCACGGAATTCACGGAATTTATGAAATTCACGGAATTCCATAAATTTCGTGAATTCCTCAAATTTCATGAATTCCGTGAATTCATTGAATTCCGTGAATTCCATTAATTCCGTAAATTTCTTTTGCACAATTTTCGACTTATGAACGCTACAATAAATGTATTGAATTGCTTGTCGGTGACTTCACGATGTACAGCACTTACAATACATGTATTGCAATTTCGTCATTCCAATACCGTGTTAGCAATTTTACCTTACGTTTGTATTGTAGAAGTATGGAGAATTCCAAACATTTTAACTGTGTAGTTGTTTATTGGTGTTTGATGATATGGTTAGGATTAACTGACTAGAATTTTTGTTTGGCTGTGACAAAAACTACATCGGATAATAGTTTTGATGTATAAACTGATAATACAGACGGTAAATTCATTTCTGATATATGCGAAATGTCAGAAATGTTCAGATTCAAAAACAATAAATTTTTTGTATCAGGAAACCTACTCTCCAGCAGTTGCTTAAAATTTGTGGCATGTCCATGAGATATTCGATTTATGTCCCGAGTAATTCCACTGAACATCCTATACGGGAGATATCTCTAGAATTTGTTATCACCAAATTATTTCGAATGAGACGTTTGAATATATACAAGACGTATTGAAAATGTCCCACGATAACAGAAGGACATGCTGGGGATATTGCCACTTTCTACGGTATCTTGTGAATATTCTGTTAATATATCTGCATGGTTTAGGATATTTTAGAGACTTTCATGAGATGTGTATTAAAAATCGTTTGACTGTTAGAAGATATTCCAATATTTATATACCCTAATTAGGATTTAGAGGATATTAATTTGTTTTTTAGATGAATATTTCACGAGATAAAAATTTGGATATTTTTGGAAAATTTGGGATATCTTGTAAAATATTTGTGGATATCATGTGAATATACAAGAGATATTATTAAATTAGTTTTTGTCGTTTTTAGATAACTAAAAAATTTGTTTTCAGTCTTTAATATTTCATCAAACCAACATATTTATAAAAAATATATTAATTGTATAAAAAAATTGTGGTAGAGGGATTTTTTGGAAATCTCATTTTTTGATATAATAATGTTAATTTTAATACAATTTTAGTTAAAGTATAGTAACTAAAGCCACGTTCAGATTGTCATCTTCCACATCCATTTTCCTAAATCTGCATAACTTTTTAATCACAATTTTTTGGTCTCAATTTATCAACAGTTCAGCTTATGAGTATCTAGTTGAAGGGTCGCACAGCAAAACGAATCAACCCAGACTTTGTCAAAAATTATATTATTAGATAGAAAACTCTAAATAATTCAAATACACACTCTCACCAAGGGAATTGTGTATAACTCGTTTTTTCGCTTATGCCAAAAATATCTAAAAACCCCTAAAAATGTATTCATTTCACCGGGACAAAAATTACATGTTTTTCGTAGATTTTGAATTGCTGAATCCAAATCCGAGAGCGAAATACTTCTATATCGTCAAGTTTTTGAAAAAATTGAGTGCAAACGCCTTTTTGGCCATTTTTTTAAATAACGTAGGGGGCGAACTTAACGTTCCAGAGACTTCTGATAGGGCTTAAAGTAAAGGTTAAGGTTTTTACTTCAAAATAATTATATTGAAGAAACATTTTCGACGTCTACCTTGAGCGGTGACAGGTTTTTGCTGCGCGCGCGCTCGCTCACTACTCGCCACTCGGGCAAACGCGCGCACATCAAAAACCTATGTTGGTGGACACATTTTTTTGAATATACTCATTTTGAAGCTTAAGATATGAGCTTTAATTTAAGCCCTACTAGATGTCTCTAGAATGTCTGGTTCGCGCCCTAAGTTCTTTAAAAAAATTTACAAAAACGCTAATTTTCTCAAAAACTTCCCCCTCCATTTTCTCAGAAGTGGGTGATTTTTTTAAATTAAAATTGTATCTCCTCCATTCAGTAATTAATAATATAGAAACTAAATGTTCAGTTTTCAATCAAATTAAGAAATCGATTATTAATTACCGTCCAAAATAGTAAAAACGCGCGATCCAGCCTCAATATAAAAGCTATCTCGTGCACTTACTCGAAACTGGTTGACTTTTTTAAATCGAAATCGTTTCGCCTTCTCTCTCTCCTGAAAATCGATCAAATTTGGATTGTCTCCTTTTGCTGTGCTACCTTTCAGTTATGTACTTCCACCCTTCATGTCCTAGTGTGACAAGTTTTAAATAATTAAAATAAGTGCACTGATTGTGTTGAATGTCATCCAGAAAATCTCCAGGAGTTTATATGTGCTTGACTCATGTCAGGTTGTCTGACCAGTTTAGACTTGCACTACTGAATTCCAGCTATTGAATTCTGTCTAATTTGAAGGCATACAAGCGAGATTGCGGTTGGCTCATTGAGAGCGATTCTTGATACCCAAAATCACTCCCTATGCAATATACATATAGTATAATCAGACATCGTGGTAGAGAATCTGTTCCGAATAGTAAACGGCCGGTTGGTCAAAATCGGGTTTACCTACTGCCCGAACGTATTTCACGCATGTCTCGTGCATTTTCAATGCGCAAATGAAGCTTCTTTGAAAGTCAGTTCAGTTTAATTGCCATTACTAGGAAATCCTCTAATTACGGTTACATGTAATTAAAAGCTTGTTTCACATTGCATTCAATTTAATTTCACTTGAGTTGAATTTGCTCTTTGGCTTCAATTTTGTTTGTATTCATGAATTGCTAACTTTCTTAATTGACACTTGTAGTTCTAATGTATTCTTCTTTTACTCATTTTCATTTATTTCGTTTTCGTCTTAATTATTCTCAAATTTCCATCATGAAAATTCAAAATGAATTAAAAGTAATTGACTTGAAAAATGTAATTGTTTTTACTAAATATATTTATATGTTCTGAACACAAAAGTAATACATGGAAAATTCAACAGTCCACAAACAACACGTGAGAAAAAGAAATGGGAAGGAAAAAAGAGGGCTTTCCTTACGCCACATAGTGGGACAAAAAAAGTTTACATGAAAGTTAACTAAATTTCAAAGAGATTTATGCGAGCGGATCTTTGTATTTGTTTATTCATAAACGGTCCCATTTTTTGCAACCACTTACATTTATGTAAAACATCATGAAATCAGTAAAGACACTCCTTGCAAATAATATCCAGGAGGTAACAACATTTAAAAAATTATTTTTTTTATATATTCATAAATTAATGAGTGGAATTTCTACTTTCAAGATTAAAAATACTTGAAGATATTGTTATTCAATTTTTTGTTCATGATATACGTAGAAACAATGCTTAGTTATCATTTATATAAAATCAAAGTATTATATCCATTTCACGCTCTAAACACTTCATTCCTTTAACAAAATATATCTAAAATTTCTCAGCATTTAATAATATACACGATTTTTTAGTATCTGATAGCAATTGTTAACGAAGATAAAAAATACAGATTTCCGTTAACTTCCAACTGAAAGATTTCGTCTTTTTAACGGAATAAAATTTTAATTACTTGGAAAAATCCTTCGCTTATGATACTTAATCAACCAATAATAATTGTTTACTTCATACAAAATGTTATAAACAAATTCACAACTTGAATACTTGTCAACAAGTGGATGTCGTTTTTTTTACGAAATCGACTGCCAGTGACTCAGAAAGGATCTCATTTATTAGAAGATTTTGTCAGGCGACAACATTTCTATTTTATTCAAATAAATTTCATTTAAAAAATACAAATACATAGTAAAGATTGATAGAACATCCAGAAACACAGTCACTGCAGCTACAGTCACCAGAGACAGTAAAATTTAAATTGTTGCAAGAAATGGTTGCTCACAATTGTAGCTCATTGATGAAATAATATTAAAAAGTTACATATATATGGCTAAGTTATTTAGTGTTAATTCCGTTGAAAAACCGAAATCTGCCGGTTGAAAATTGACGAAAATCTGTATTTTTTCATAAAATTTATTTATTAAATAAGGGTCTTTCTGAGTCATTGGCATTCGATTTCGTAAAAAAACTAGATCCATTTGTTGAAAGGTAGTAAAGTTGTGAATTTGTTTATACGATTGTTTATAAATAATATGTTATATATATATATATATATATATATGTATATATGATATATAATGCGGGAAACATTTTCCTAAGTAATTTAAAATTTATTCCGTTGAAAAAACGAAATCTGCCAGCTGAAAATTGACGAACATTTGTATTTTTTATCAAATTTATTTTAAAAATTAAGAATTGTTCTCAGATATTAACAAATCGTACATATTATTCATTTCCGATGAATTTTTGATCAATTTTGATGAAGGAAAGAAGTGTTTAGAGCGCGAAATGGGTAATCAATGCAATTTATTTATAACATTAACAATTACTTTAAATCAAAAATAAATTATATTTGTTTTTACGTATATCTCGAACAAAAAAATAAAAAATAAAGTCTCCAAGTATTTTTAATCTTACAGTAGCAATTTTACTTATTAATTTGTTAATATAAAATTGAACAATCTTTTTAATGTTATAACCTACTGGATATTATTTTTACGGAGCATTGTTTGCTGATTTCATAACGTTTTGCATAAATATAAGTAGTTGCAAAAAAATTGGATCGCACATTTAAAAAAAATGTCAACTTTGTTGTTGAAAAAAAAAAGAATTCAAGAATTGTAAACTCTAGACTAATTTGTTGTGTAGCTACGATAGCGCCACCAATTTGGAACTATTGGGTAGAAATTTGAATTAAATATTAACAAGAAATTTTATAGCAAATAATTAATTTTAGACCTTAGTGCAATATTTTCGTTTAAAATTAATTGATATTCACTGCTCTTTTCTATTAACCTTGCTCTAATCGGAACGTTCCTTCCTTTTTAATCTACTGGAAAATCAAGGAAGCAAAGCTGTAGTTCGCAATTTTGCATCGATTTCTCTCATGCCCGAGTGATTTTGTATTTCATTATTCAAAGTATGCTTGGAGAGATGTGAGAGAAATTTATAAAAATATGTATTCAAGAGAAATTGTAAATGCGCAAACGGAGTGGTGCATTCTTCCACTTCGCCGGATTCCTTCTTACCCGCGACTGAATCGCGAAATTTAAAACGGAAAGATGACGTCGAAGAAAGACCTTAACAACTTTTTTATTTGCAAACCGACAGCTGTTTCTCTATTTTGCAATGTTGTTTCAATATATTTTTGATTGAATTTATGAAAATAATTTTATATAAAGAAGAACATATAGAAGATAAAAACTTTTAAATAAACATTGTGTCTTATGGATTTTAACTTGCAGCATCATATAAATTGGACATTTCTATTTGAAAATCCAATACATTCAATCAGAATTCTTATAAAAGTGGAGAAGGGTCTTTCTAAAAGTCATCAAAATGAATAAACTGAAAACTCACCACAGAAATATAGAATTTTTTTCTTTGAAAAACGATAATTTACGCTTTTTGCCAACACAACACAACGTGCAAAAAATTCCAAACAAACAAAATTGTTTCGTTAAAAAAGTTTGAGGGAAATGTCTATCTTGCGTTATTTTCGAGCGTTTCGCGAAAATATGTATAAAATCCATCAAAACTGAACTTTTTCTGAATAATTCAATTTCATGGCATGATGAGAAACCAAACACGGCCTGATTTAACAGTTTTAGCAACATACTGGGTGAAAGAATAATTAAATGATTTAGAAAACATGGAAGATATTGATTATTAAAAAAAAAAAAATTCAAAGGAAGAAGCTTGATGTGAAAGTTATTGAAAGTGTTGAATTATATTCGTTATTGTATTTTATGATACCATAAAACTGTATTGTTAAAAGAAATGTCAAAGGATTTTCTACATACTTGAACAAAAATGTCGAAAATAACGTGATATAGGAGTAAGCGTCAAAAGAGACATTTTTCTAGAACTTTTATAGAAAAAGAATTTTGTTTGTTTCACTTTTTTCGTATCTTCTTTTGTTTTGGTAAAAAATGTGAATTTTCGTTTCTGAGATAAAAAATATTCTTTCCAAGGCGCGGTCAGAGGGCCCGAATATAATCATGGAATACATTCTTTACATCAGGACGAATTTAGAAAAAAATGAAAAGAAAAAAATGGTGTGGTTTTTGAGTGAATTGATTTTCAATATTTTTAGAAAAAACACCGCATTTCGTCAATTTTAAACTTTAAAAAAGATTCCAACCGATTTCGAAGGAGGGCGACAAATTCTATCAGAATCAGATAAAAAAGGATGGATACCTATATTAAAATAAAAAATATCACACTTTTAACTGAAATTTCGGCCAATTTTCGATAATCCGCGTTTTAATTTTTTAAATTCAAATATTCGTAACTTTGTCGAACATTTTTCTTTGACAAATGAGTAAGATACGTGTCGTCTTTTACCCTTTAGAAAACAACATATTTGAGTTTAAAATGATTTTTGGATTTGAGCATGAACTTCATTACCATCATTTCACCTGCAAAACATTTTTTCGATCAGACAATATCTTCTGTTCGTTCTTTGAATTCAGAAATTGAAATGATTAAAAATTCACAACAAATTTCATATTGTTTCTAAAATTATGGCTAACTTTTTCTATATACGGTTTTACTAGTGAACAATAGTAACGATTCCGACATTTAAAAAAAAAAAAAATTTCGCTCAATTTAGATTTTCTCGAGAATATGCAAAAAACATGCTTTATTAGATGGAGTTAAATGCACACATACTGGAAAAAGTTAAATATTTAGAACCCGGAATTACTTTAGCTTGAACCAAAAAAACATTTTATTATTTTGCATTCATAACAAAAATGTTTTGGTGTTTAAATTGTTCCAAAATCGTGAAAAAAATTCCAATATCTCAAAATTTCTATATGACCAAAAAGAAATTTGTCCGTAAAAGCAAAATGATACCATGTTTCTTTGGTGCAAGCTGTAGTATATATATATATATATATATATATATATATATATATAAAATTCACCATAATTTTGGAACCAATCGTAATTTTTTTTTCAATTTTGAAAAATTTCAATTTTCAAATCTGAAGAACGAACAGAAGATATTGTCGGATCGAAAAAAGGTTTTGCAGTTGAAATGTTGCTATGGGAGGGCCTATTTTGTGGGGTAGTAAAATTCAATCGGAAAAAAAGTTTGGAAAACGAAAGTTATGGAATTCTTATGAAATAAGCAATCATCTCAACTCTTTTTTTTGTATTTTATAGGATCGCATTCACAACTTTTTTCCATGTATTTTATGATCTAA
The DNA here is from genome assembly GCA_932195095.1 of Andricus curvator. NCBI lineage: Eukaryota > Metazoa > Arthropoda > Insecta > Hymenoptera > Cynipidae > Andricus > Andricus curvator. The sequence continues at coordinate 258,094 of CAKNYM010051662.1, read as the reverse complement.
AAGTTGTGCATCTTCCTGCTTAAAATTCTAATTCTAAAACTATGTTTTCGAGTTTCTGCGAAACTTTCTAATCCACTCTAAGAACTCAACGACAGTGTGGAACTTTTCAAAGAAGTTTTACGAAAAAAAATTCAGTTTAATTTTCTGAACTTTTATGAAGTTGCCAAAGTTCCTGAGATAACTTAATTTCCTCACCGCTCTTTTTGTAAAAGGTCACCTCCATCTTAAGTTCGGTTTTGCTCTCGAGGCTTTTGTCGATCATTGCCTTTTCTTCTTCCTTCGTTTCCGGGCCATATAGAAATTTGCAAGCGCAACCCTTTTGCATGATTTGCGCTCGCGCAAATCCTGTCAGCTCGCAGAATCCATCGGAGCAGTAGACGATTGGATAAATCGTCGGCACCTGCGCATTTCCCAACACAAAGTTGCTGTCTGTAACATAAAATACATTGTTTTTTAAATAAATATTTTCCAGAATAAAAATACCTTAAATAGTTTTTTGTAGGCCATAAATTATAAATTTTAATTGTACTTTACTTCAGTCAGCTGAAACTTAACGACTAAAAGTACAAACGATTTGCACAGTTTGAAATTTAAAACCACTTAAAATGCAATTATTATACATTCAAAAATTTAGTTGCGGCATGGTTGCCACAAAACTACATTCTCGAAATTCCCTGATTTTCTCCTGACTAATTTTTAATTTTCCCTGACCACTAATATATAGAGGAAAAAATTCTAATCTAGTAAAATTTTTAATATATAATCATTCATAAATGGAACGGAACAATTTAAAATTTTAATTTATTATTTCCAGGGCTACCACATCCTCATTTTCTTTAAAAATTGTTAAAAAACGTGTCATTTAAACCGAAAATAATATGAATAATTTTTTTTTTAATTAAGGAGAATATAAAAGTGTTTGATTCATATGACTTAAAAACAATTCAAGTGAATTGAATTTTTTTTTAATTTCATTCATTTTAGTAAAATTTGAATGAATTTAGAGGAATTCAAGGAAAATTGAAGAATTCTATGAAATTCATAAAAATTCAAGATGAATTAAAAAAAAACTGAATTGCTAACACTTCAAGTGAATTGAAAACAATGCAAAAATATGAAAAGTTCATCGAATTCTGTCAGTTTGAAATGAGTTTAGAAAAATTCAAGGGGAAACACAAGAATTTGATGAAATGCCTTAGTATTGAAGGTGAGTTTAAAAGATTTCAGCATGAATTAAACACAAACTGAAAAAATCCATTAAATTAAGTAGAATTGAGTGAAGTTAGAAGAATTCAATTCAATCCAAAAATTCAAGAAAATTATAAAGAATTTAAAAGAATTCAGGGTAAATTTCAAATGAATTGAAATAGATTGAAGAAATAATTGCAAATTTTTCCAAATGTTTGAAACCCTCCGAAATTCCTCACTTACTGCGAATGAATTCTTTGACATCCATTAAAACATTATAAAATCCCGTGAAATTCTGTGAAACTTGATGATATTTCCTGAAATCCTGGGAAATTCAATAAAATATCTTAAGAGCTTTTAAAGTCCATTCAAATGATTTAAATTCTTAGAAATCTTATGAAATCCCTTGGAATCTTTTAAAATAGCTGGGAAACCTTATAGGTTCTGTAAAATTGTTCTATATCTTCCGAAATTCTAAGAACTTATTTATAAGCGCACGAAAATTAGTTCAACTTTTGATTGTCTATTCTTTTTCTCCCTCTTTTCTCAATTGTCATATATCTGTCTCTAATGAGCCGTTTTACAATGTTATTAAAAAATATATTTCTCTTATTTTAATTCTTTTTGGACAGTCATGTTACACAAATTGCCTTTCTTGAATATTTGTTTTTAAAAACGGGTTTGAAAGAACATACTTCTTTTTAAGCCTTTTTGTGAAATTTTTTTGCACAATTTGACTGTTTTAAGTTTATGTTTTTTAAAAAAATGTACTTAAAAAAAACTCCTAAAATAATTAAAACCTTTGAAAATCCCTTCTAGTTCTAGCTTCTGAGCTGGTCGGACGTGTTTCCCGGTCGCTCCATGTCACGCCTTTCTGAGAGCTTACGTAGCTTATTCGTATGTTGTGTTTTAAATGGTTTAGCAGGCTCCAGTATTTTTGTCTAACAGTTTTTGTATTCGGGCGAACTTTGTATAAATTTTTTGTTACAAATTAATTAGAAGCAGTTGTGCACCGGATTTTCTAAGTGGTTTGATAGATTTCTGTTAGAAGTCTAGAATTTGTGAACTTTTTGTCTGTGTCAGTTTTGAATTGACGTCTGCCATTATGGTAGCGTATGACATCTGCAGTGATGCCATCAAGAGAGGGGCTACTAGTCTTTTAACATGCGGGAAATGTAGTATTTTGGTGCACAATGGATGCGTTTAGGAAGCTGATTAGGTGAGCGGTGCTTGCTCAATTTTGGCGTTGAATGAAATCGCTCGACGAGAAAGGAAAACTTCGTCTACATTTGAGACAACTGAGGCTGCAGACGATGACATCAACAGGACAGGGAGGTCCTTAGCAGCTCTAGCAATTCTGGAGCCCGGGACCAATGAGGCCATTATAAGATCGCTAACTGAAGTTCAAGAAGCGTCCCTCAAGCATATGACTGCTCTATTTGAGAAATTTCAGAGCAAATTAAATTCTTCTATTAACAGCATGAAGGATAATATACAGTGAACTTCCCTTTATTTTAAAGTTCACTTAGTTTAACCCCCCTACACACGCTTATTTTAAGTTTCGCAGTTTCGTCACCTCCTATAACGGTCCCTGTACGGGCTATACGGTCACGCCCGCGGCAGTGGCTGACCAATCAAAAAAGAGGCCCGAAGAGCGCCCTCATTGGTTTTAATTGAGTACTTTAGCATGCCGTCATGGGAATACAGAGAACTTTTTCGAAAAAATATTCTAACCGTAGAAGTCATAAATCTACGAATAGTAATATTTCTCAAGTGTGAAGTCTTCAGTGTCACGAAATACAAGCAACTGTCCGAAATTTTGAGGTTAGTGTATCAGATCGGGTACTCGCTAACCTCAACTTTCGGACAGTCGTTCGTATTTCGTGAAACTGAAATATCGTCAATCGACAAAAAAATGGGACATGACTTAGAAAATAGATTTTCCACTTGAGAAATATTACTATCAATATTCAGCCCTTTATAACTTACTTTTGCGTTTAGAATATTTTCTCAAAAAACGCGTATGCAGTTGCAGTCCCATATGTGCTAACCTTCCTGATGACTGACATTTCCACCTAGCTTAGCATGAACGTGATTCCGCGAAATATTTAAGTCGTTTTTTGATTCTATTATATTGATGTTTAGTTCGCAAATTGTACAATTTCCAGGAAATTTTATATTTTTCACGTCGTAAGTCAAGAAAAATACTGGAAAAACTGTGGAACGGCGCAAATGCGCTAACGGACCGCGACTTTTTTAACTGCGCAAGTCGAGACCGTTTGATCCGATTCCGATTGGAATGCATAATATTGCGTAATATACTCGACTGAGTACTCGCGCATTGCCACCCTTTCGAGGCGAGAGTCGCAAAACCGTCTCTCGCCCCTTGAGCTGAGAAACTGCTTGGGCCAGCAGTTCTAGGAATGTCGGGTGTATTTATCTGTATTATTATTGATAGCATTTATTGATTTCAAATCGACCGCGGTTTTCGCCACATGCGCAGTTGAAAAAGTTGCCCCTCCACCCTCAAAATAATTTGTCGGGTACGTTTCAAGGACGTTAAAATGAAGGGAAGTTTACTGTAATTCAAAACTCTCGCTGCATAACTACGGTTGAAACAACTGTTGCGACTAATGTTACTGAAATTCAAGAGCTTCAGGAAGTCACAAAGAAACTTTCAGCCAATGAAAATAAACTTACTTCCCAGGTGGCGCATTTGGAGCGCAAATGCAATATTATGGAGCAAGTTTCTCTAGCTAATACCGTAGAAATCCATGGTTTGCCGTTTGAACAAGGGGAGGACCTTCCAGCTGTTATGACTCAAATTGCGACCGCTTTGGAGATTCCTTACTCCAAATATTGTCTTATCTCGATTTTTAGAATACAAACACCTGCGATAAACACTTCAGGCCAGTCGCGGCCGCCAATTAAAATTTTGAAATTCAGTCAGCAGGAGACTTGTTTTCGTTTCATTCAGAAAAGAAAGAAAATGCGAGATTTTTCGACAAAAACTATTGGCTGTTCTGCTGGGGTGAATGCATTATCTACATCAGAGAAATATTAACAAAGTACAATGGTATGATACACAAGGAGGTATCAACTTTGAAAAGAGGTAAGGAAATAAAGTTTCTATGGATTTCTGGAGGCAAGATCTTCTGCCGTAAGGAGGGAGGCTCGCAGAGAATAATTGTACTCACTCATCTTCACGATCTCGACGGATTTCGCTAGCAATCACTCCATGGACGCAGGATCATCTTTAGGAACAATATAATCATTCTAAATAAATATCCTGTCTTGAAGAACTTTATTTTAGTTTCTTTTTACTCTTTTTTGGGTTCTACCTTCCTCTATTTATTACTGCTTATACGTAATCTGTTTGTCGTATTTCGGTTAGTGGTAAATCCATTTGTTACATTGAGGTATTTTATAAAATTTATTATCAGGTCATGCGGAAAGAAATGTTTCACACACTACAAAGGGGTATATTTCGTCCTTGAGCATATATTTCATTTTATTTCATTTTTGAAAATTCACGGTATAGTGTGTCACATTACATGTACTAAAGATCTACGATTTATACATGTCCTTTTTCGAGGAGTTTGGCTTGTTTTGGTTATTAATTCTTGCTGTAACTCTATAATTTACTACGTGCTTCGTCTTCTGGAAAATAATAACATATCGGGATTTTAACTTTTTAATCACCTCATGCACAAGTTAAGTTTTTGCCACGTTAATGCTCAGTCTCTCTCGGCACATTTCCTTGAGTTTAAACACTATTTTGGTACGTGTTCATACCATATTATTGCAGTTTCCGAAACTTGGCTTAAGCCTGGCATCCCTTCGAGTGCAATGTTTTTGGAGAGTTACACGCTCTTTCGCAGGGAAAGTGATAAGAAAAGGGGGGGGGGGGTCTGTCTTTATATACATCAAGGTCTTAGGGTTTCAGTAGTGGGAGTGAGTCCACAGGCTAATTATCCTGTCGCTGACTTTCTTTTTGTTGAGTTGTATTTCGGGGGGGATTGTTCGCTAATTGGGGTTATCTACAAACCTCCTAACGCCAACTATAGTAAAGATATAATCAGAAATATTGACACTTACGCCGAATTATAATAGTATAATACTTACTGAAGATTTAAACACAAATTTAAATTCGAATACTAAACTAACTAAACATTTGAAATCTGTCATTTTCTCCATGGGACTCTCTATAGTGCCACATGATTCCACTCATCACTCTAATTTTACCAGTACACGCATAGACTTAATTATTGTAGATGACCTTGACAAAGTACTATCCTATTCACAATCCTGTTATATTTCACAATCCTATTATACATTTATGTTAAAAGCCATTGCGACACTACTTCCAACTGCCGCCTCCAATTCACCTTTGAAAACATTCGATGATAATGATTTATTTTTTTCTGATATTACTCCTGGGACTTTCTTTAAGGAAGTAATAGAAGGTTATTCTAATGCGATCCTTATAGATGGAATCTCGATAAAAATGATCCGGTTATCTCTCCCAGTTATTTTTCCAATATTATTGGAGATTTATAATGCATCTCTACCATGTGGTATTTTTCCAGATATATGGAAAAAGGCACTAATCCGACCTATATCTAAAATATCCAATCCTATACTTCCACTAAAGACTTCCGGCCAATTTCTATCCTTAATGCATTATCAAAGCCAGTTGAACGAATTGTGCACAGGTAATTAACAAATCATCTAGATACCAATAAATTATTAGACCCTATGCAATCAGGCTTCAGAGCCAAACACTGTACACTCACAGCGTCCCTCAAAATCACTACTGATGTTAAGCTGGCGATCGCTAAAAAGGAGATTACGGTTGTGGTAGGTACTATTTGACTTTTCTAAGGCCTTTGACACAGTGAACCACAGTTTAATTTTACAAAAACTTAAATTGTTCAAAATGTCCAATTCAGCAATAAAGCGGTTTGCCTCATATTTAAATAATCATTCACAAAGTGTAAAGACTAGTAATGCTGACATGCCTGAATGGGTGGTAGTTAAGAGTGGGATCCCGCAGCGGTCCACACTTGCGCCTACGCATTTTAATTTGTATAATTCTGATCGCGGAAGTGATCTAAAATTTTGTAAGTCGTGCTTTTGGCTGAGAATAATGGCCTTGCTTTAAATCCAGCTAAAACTAACGCTATTATTATTTGGCCTTTGGCTTCTCCCTCTTTGGATGCACTCGCTATCATCCCTCCTTTGAGGGTTGGTATTACTACAGCAAATTAATAAAAATAAAGACTCCTTACCATTCCTCAACAAGGATTCTCCTAGTTAAGAGTTTGATTCTACCGTTCTTTGAATACGGATGTATTGCTTACGATGATATAATAGATGCACTGAATGGGAAGCTAGAACGGGCATTAAATGCATGTATCCATTTTATATACAACTGACCAAAAAGTGAACACATTACTCTACATCGGGAGGGAGCTGGCTTTTTGCCCGTGGCTACGAGAAGACATTTTTTATGGGCAATTTGCTTTTTTCAATATCTAGAAATGAAGCTCCTCAGTATTTAAGTGAATATTTTACTTCTGTTGATGAAAATCCTTCCAATCATGCCAGACCCCGTGAGAGGAACTTAGCTTCAAAAATACCAAAGCATAGAAGATGTAAACTCGAAAGATCGTTTATGGTTAGAGGAGCACGTCTATGGAATAGAATACCACCAACTATCAGGGAAGCGCCTTCTTACTATGATTTTAAAATCGAATTTTTTAAGTATTCATTCAATAATCTAAATAATTCACTCGAAATTACCTGTTGTTAACGGTTCTTAGTATTATGTTGACCTCTTATAGTACTGAAGCAGTTTTGGATTTTATTTAACACATCGTATAATTACAACACTCTACACTAGTACGTACTTCAAACTATAACTTTTTGATTCTAACGGCCTATGTTATATATTATATATGTTTTTTTTCTCATTTGTAGGTAGTATTAATTTACTGTTAAATAAACATATCCAGTTTTTGTGCCACGATCTTAATTTTAAGTAAATTACTATGTATATTTTTGTTCCTTAGAGGGCTATCTAGCCCTAGGGACTTTTTCAATAAATTACAATTACAATTACTTTTTTTTTATCTCTGGAAAATGCCTTGGAGTCTTCTAAAATATCTTGAAATATGTTTAATCTTTTGAAATTCCTTAGAAGTATTGAAATCAATGAAAAATTTCTTAAAATCTGTTAACATTCTTTAAAATATTTCAAAACCTTTTAAATGTTTTGAAATCCCTTAAAACTTTTTGAAGCTCTTAGAATCTTATAAAGTACCCTAAGATATTTGAAATCCTTTAAAATCTCCAGAAATTACTAAAACAATTTTAAAATCCCTTGAAATATTTAAAAATATCCTGCAATATTTTTAATCCTTTAAAATCTATTGATTTACCTTAAAATTTATTAAACCACCTAAAAACTATTTGGAATATTCAAAAATACCCTGAAATATTTCAAATCCTTTTGAATCTTTTGAAATCCCTTAAAACTTTCCAAAGCTCTTGAAAATTTCTCAGAACTTTTAAAAATACCCGAAAATATTTAAAATCCGTTGACGTCACTTCAAATGATTGAAATCTATTAAAAATATCCTATATTTAAAATACTTTGAAATCTTTTAAAATCCCTTATAAATTTCTTAATCTTCTAAGAATTCTTTGGAATTTTTGAAAATACCCCTAAATATTTCAGATTCCTTGAAATCCTTTGAAATAGTTGAAAACTGTTTAAAGCTCTAAGAAATTCCTCGAAATTAAAAAAAAATAGTCCGAAATATTAAAAATCCTTTGGAGTCACTTAAAATCATTGAAATCTATTCAAAATATCCTATGATATTTTAAATCCTTTAAAATCTTTGATAACCAAGTCACGTCACTAATGGTGCAAGTAGACACTTCGTATAAAAAAATTAATATTTGGAAATCTAATCTAAATTTAAATTTGATAGTTTTAGATTCGTTTTTGTCACAAAAAACCCTATCAGAATCCAGATTGAAAATGTATTTTAATTTAATAGTTATTCGTGATACAAGGACCCTAAGTGGCACTTTTTCGGCCGAGTGTGAAAGTTGCAGTACGAGACGAGTGCTGCAATTTACACGAGGCAAAGTGCCACTTAAGGGCCGAGTGTCACATACTATTATTTATCACACCAGTCAATCATAAGTGCAAATAGGTTGCATAGAGTTATAATCTAAAAACCCGAGAGGGTCCAGAGACAGAGTCCGGTAATGTACGTGGGGTGAGAAGTCGATACTAAAATACCCTAAATACCCTAAGTACCCTAAATAAATACAATAAATACCCAAAATACCCTAAGTAAAAATTTTACAGCCTTTGTTAAAAAATGCTATTTTAGGTATCATTCGCAGTTCTAAAATCGCACTTATGATGGCGGTGTGATAAAAAGGAATTCAATATTTTTAATATAGAAACTAGATCTCTTGAAAACGTGTCAAAATATCAATTTCAAAATGTTAAATAATTGCTCCTTAAAATAAGTCCTGCCTCAAAGAATTGCGTCATCTACGAAAAAAGATTGTCAAGGGTTAGCTTGTGTCCAGTTTTTTGCTCTCGCGATCGATCTAAGGTTGCAGAATTAGATGCGCCTGGTTTAGCATCCATAACTTGCACGTAACGCCTTTTTAATTTGTTTGAGGGTTACTTTATAAGGTATTCATGTTATTTTTAAAAACTCAAAGGAATAAAGACAGAGTGTAAATAAGTGAATAAAAATGAAAAGGATTTAAAATAGTCCTTAGATGGTAGAATTTATAATAAAATGATTAGATACGTATTTTTCTGGTAGATATTTGATTTGATTGGAAAGATTCTTAATCTACATGAAAGTGAAATTTGAGTAAACAGAAAAAAAATATTCGTTGAATTAAACTACTTTCAAGAAATCGAGAAATCTTATTTCGTCTCCGGTAAATATTTACAATATTGAGTTTCATTTCTGTGACGTTTTATTCCTTTAACGCATAACTTTGAAACGTTTCTCCCATCACGCACGTGGATGCAGTGAACGAATATTGCATCTCCTCTTATATAAGAGAAGTGGTAAAGAATTTTCTACTTCCGCTCTTTCGACAGAGTTATCTAACTCATAAAATGTCTCTCCATAACTTCAGCTGTTCATTTTTAGCATAAATTAAAGTACCGTCTTCAACTTGTTCTTTTATAGAACAGAGCTCTTTCCCATGATAAATTTAATCCTATATGAAGGAAGAACTTTTGAAAATTCAGTACGTATAAAACGAAAATAGTTTGAAATATTGAAATATGAATTCTCTTTTTCTATTTTCCTATAAATACATGACCTAGCTAGAAATCACAAAGAAAATCTAAATTTGGTTATAAAAGATTTACATGCACATTAAATATGAATATTAAACACATTATTGATAGATTAAATGAACAGGTACCACTTTTTTCAAACCTAAAGAATGCTGTAAAAGAGAAACTAAGTTTAATAACAAAGCCCTTATTAATAATAAAGAGCATGATAGAAAATTTGAATAAATTCTGCACGCTCAAGTTGATGTACAAAAAATGGGGTTATAAACTGGATAAATTAATCTTTGTTTTCTATAATCAACTCTTATATGCAAATTAATTTTCGCTAAAGAATATAAAATGAGACCGAATAACGTTTTATATTAATGTCTATGTTTTTATTTTCAGGTTATATATGAATCTGAATGAATATAAGTTTATATTGTTCATTTCAGTAATTTTCTTATGAATAATCCCTGATGAGGAAGTCCAAATTGTCTTCGAAACATGTTGGTTCCTTAGTAGTATAAAAAAGATGGAGAAAGAATAAGGAAAGAGTGAAAGATTATTTTTGGTTGACTCTCTCCTTTTTTTGTCTCTTTAAAAATCTAATTTTGATTTTTCAACCTTTTTGTGTTCTGATTTTTTTGCATAAAATGGTTCAAAAGAAGGTACATTTCATTTCGATCTCCAAATAATTTTCTAAACAGAAACATTCTGTCCAATCTGCAGGTTTGCCTATGAATACCATTAGGATTTCCTCTAATTGAGGCATAAATGCTTAAAATGTATCGAAAGATATTTATTTTTTGTTTAAATATTACTCAAATGATGTTTATGGAATTATAAATTTTTAGAAATGTATGATTGTTTAGATTATTACTTTTGCCAGTTGGAAAATGTAATAATCTGAATAGATTGGTTCAGAATTAACCACAAAAAAGAACAATTCTTTAGAATACCTAAATAGGAATTATCTTAAATCTCGTACAAGAGTAAAAAACATAGAAGTTTTAACACGATATTAGAGCTAGATTTTCAATAGAAGATACAAACAGTATTATGAGGCACTCAAGACCAATCGAAGGAATAACGAGCTCCTTTCTTAAAAATCAAGCAGTCGAGTTTAAAAGCGCATTACAATCGAAAAGACTTTAGAAAATTTCTCTCAAGAGCCTACATTTTATCTATATTCCATTTTCTATTCTTCTGTTTCTATATCAAGATATTTATCAACGATCATCATTTCTTGTAAAGATACTTGGGCCAGTATACGTCAGAAATATGAGCATCTGCCAATAATAGTTCGATTTTAAAGAACCCTTGTGAAATTATAGTGTTATATAAGAGACATTTGGTACCCGAAGTATTTTTAAAAATTTGTTTAATTACGGGAGTTTCATTAAAAAACATTGATTAATTAATTAGTTTGTATGTATTTTTTTAGAAGTGGCCATAGTTCTTCCAGATATAATGAGTAACTGCGGATATGTCACTCCATCTGAAGCAAAATTTGTTATTTAGTAACAAGGTTTAAACTTTTTTTGTCTAATATTTCAGTGATGCCATTTCTTGTAAAACTTTAAAATTCATTAAAACCGATCATAAAATCAACGTAATAATAAACTAAAAATAATTCTCAGTGGGTTAGAGATAGAAAAAATTTGTTCACAACGTTATAAACAAATTAATTAATGAAAGTCATTTTTTCGTGATACGCAATGATTAGCTATTTGAAATCCATACCAGGGATTCGTGCAATACCTCTAAGTTTCATTAAAATTCGTTCAAGAGTTTCAGAAATATCGATAATTTAAAAAAATTGGATGCCAAAATTGAACATGGCGCCACTCCCGTAATTTTGAAAATTTTCAAAATTGCTTTAGGCACCAAGTGCTAACACTATAATTTCAGAATTTTTCAATAACGATTTGATTATTATTATTGTGTTATTATA
>CAKNYM010051662.1:216960-241620 GCA_932195095.1 Andricus curvator | reverse complement strand
TACCCGAACCAAAACTAAAAATCTTGTAAGGGAAAAATCCTGCTGCCCATTGGACACTGCAGCGATGACACTGCCCGCAAGGGATGTGTGGAATGATTCGCCTGCATAGGGCCAAAGGGGTATTGATGCCAGTAGGCGCGCTGCCTTGCAGGGGGACGTTAGGGTACGAGGATGAAACTGTAATGTGTCTGACGACAAGTTGACATGGTCCTTGTCAGAGTCGGAAAGCTCCCATACTTAGACCTAGGGAGGTATGGGGGTTATCACTCCTGGGACAGTGGACTCACCTACGATCGGAATAGGATCCTAACGTGCGGATTATCTTGAAACTACCATGGCTAACTTGCAAAAACAAAAAACTACAGTTAAAGATCTAAGGGTGGGAACTCTAAACGCGCATAGTCTAAAAACTGGCCGATTTAGCGAACTTATTAAGATAGCAATTGAATACAAAACTGACGTAATAGCACTTCAAGAAACCTGCTGGTCGGGCGATTTCGCGTCAACTTCTAGGGATAACTATACTTTCTACTGGGGAGGAGCTAAGGGGCAAAGACTGGGGACTGGTTTTCTTATTAATAAAAGAATTTCGCAAGCACTTATCGACATGCAATTCATTAACGACCGGTTATCATACATTGTACTAAAGGGTAATTTCAGCAAACACGTATTAATCAATGTGCACTGCCCCACCGAGGACAAAGACGAAGACACTAAAGATCTTTTTTATGAAACAATCGAGCAGGTTTTTGACAAGTTCTCAACGTTTGACGCAAAAATAGTATTGGGGGATTTCAACGCGAAAATTGGAAAAGAACCAATGTATAGGCCTACAATAGGATCAGAAAGTTTGCATGACGTCAGTAATGATAATGGAACCAGAGTAATAAACTTTGCAGCTTCAAAGAACCTCGTTGTCAAAAGCACATATTTCAAGCATAAAAATATACATAAGGCCACCTGGACATCACCAGATGGTAATACTCACAATCAGATTGATCACGTTCTAATAGACAGAAGACGTCATACAAACATTCTCGATATAAGATCGTATAGGGGAGCGGATTTAAATTCAGACCATTTTCTCGTGATAGTAAAACTAAGATCTAGGCTAGCGTTAAGTAAGAAAACAAGCCGCACAGAGCCAACAGTTCGTTTCAATATAGATAAGTTCAAAACAGCAACAGAAACATTAAATTACCAAGTTGAGATTTCTAATAGTTTCGACGCTCTCCAAGAACAGAGAGACGATAACAATAATCACGAGGAGGACCCGGAAACCCTGTGGAGCAATACGAAAAAGGCGATAAAGGCAGCCGCGAAACTTACGATAGGTTTTAAGAAAGTAACCAAAAGCAAACCATGGTTTGACGAAGAGTGCAAACTCTGGTTTGAGAAACGTCGGAAGGCCAGACTAAGTAGTTTACAAAATAAGTGCGATCAAACACATAAGAAATATCTCGAGATTAGCAAAAGTACAAATAGGCTCTATAGATCCAAGAAAAGGGAGTGGGAAAAGAATAAAATACTAGCAATAGAAGCGCATAATAAACAAAATAACCCGCGTGAGATGTACAGGGGAGTCAATTTTATAAGGAAAGGCTTTCAAAGTAGAACGGAAGTAATGAGGGACGAAAATGGCAATCTAGTAGCCGATGCGACAGAGAGACTGAATTTATGGAAAGATTATTTCGATAAACTATTAAATGTACGCGAAGCCCCCGTTGAAGGTAATCTCGGCGAAATCCACACTGCTGATCTATTAATTAACGATCCTACTGATATAGAAATAGAAATGGCCATAAAGAAGTTGAAAAATAACAAAGCCGCGGGCATCGATGACCTACCGTCAGAACTGATAAAAAATGGAGGCCCTTGCCTCACAAGGCAAATTTGTAAATTGATACGCGCAGTTTGGAAAACAGAACGCATGCCGGAAGAATGGAATACCTCTATCATTATTCCCATCTTTAAAAAAGGCGATAAAACTAACTGTAACAACTATCGGGGAATTTCACTTGTGCCTTCGTGCTACAAGATCCTGTCTAATGTTATCCTAAGTAGACTAACTCCTTTTGCCGAGGAAATCATTGGGGATTACCAGTGTGGATTCCGCCGAAACCGATCTACAAGCGATCAAATGTTTACAATTAGGCAACTGTTAGAAAAGAAATGGGAATTTAATGAAGCAGTACATCAGCTATTTATCGATTTTAAAAAAGCTTACGACTCTATTATACGCGCGCGAATGTACTGGATCCTAGAGTTCTTGGGTGTGCCAAGAAAATTGGTTAGACTTATCGAAATTTGCTTAAGCGGCAGTAAGGGTAGAATACGCGTAAACGGTAGTTTATCTGAAGAGTTTTCGATCCGCGATGGCCTGAAACAGGGCGATGCACTTTCGTGCGTCCTTTTTAACTTAGTTTTAGAATACGTGGTTAGGCAAGTGCAGGCGAATCCGACCGGTGCTACCCTCAATGGGGTAATACAAATTCTTGGATATGCGGATGATCTCGACGTACTAGGGGATGATAAAGAAACGGTAGCTAAAAATGCAGAAATCTTGATCGCAAAAGCCAAAGAGATTGGCTTGGAAGTTAGCGAATCGAAGACAAAATATATGACCGTCGTCAGGTCCGGAGAAAGTAATCAAGACGGGGATCTAATGGCCGGAAATATGAAATTCGAAAGGGTTAACGAGTTTAAATACCTCGGGTCTATTATAACTAGCGAAAATAAGATTGAAACGGAAATCAATGCGCGGCTACACGCTGGCAATGGGTGCTATTATGCAGCAAACACGCTACTAAAATCGCGATCGCTATCTAGAAACATCAAAGTAAGAATTTACAAAACGATAATAATGCCGGTCGTCATGTACGGGTGTGAAACGTGGGCGCTGACGAAAGGAGAAGAGAATAGGTTTAGAGTTTTCGAGAATAAAGTACTTAGAAAAATCTATGGTCCAAAAAGGGACGAAGAGACCGGCGAGTGGAGAAAACTGCATAATGATGAGCTGCACGCTCTCTACGGGTCAGCAAATATTAATAGAGTAATGAAAGCGCGTAAATTAAGATGGGCGGGGCATGTAGCAAGAATGGGCAATGAAAGAACAGTGGCGCAAGTTTTAAGAGGGAGACCGACTGGTAAGAGACCCCTAGGCAGACCGAGAAACAGATGGGAGAAAAATGTAAGGGATGATCTAAAAGAACTAGGACATGATTACTTAAACTGGATGGAGAATGCACAAGACAGAGATGTGTGGCGGTCTCGGGTAGATGAGGCAATGAACTTTCGAGTTCGAACTGCTAATCTATAATGATAATAATAATAATAATAAGGATTCTTGAAGTATTTCAAAATATTTCAAGGGATTTCACGAAACTTCCAGTTATTGCTGGAGAGTTTAAGGAATTTCACAGGATTTCAACGAATTTTAAAAGATTTCAAGGGATTTCCAGAGATTTTAACGATTTCGTAAAAGTTTTCAATGCGTTTAAAATGGGTTTTTAATGGTTTTCAAAACGTCTAAAGTCATCTCTGATCATTTTAAGGAATTTCAGAGGATTTCTAGGGATTGCAAATTATTTCAAGAGATTTCAATGGGACTCTAACGATTTCAAGTCATCTCAACAGGTTTAATAATTACGAGGCATTTTAAATTATTTCAATGGATTTCTATAAAACTTATGGAATCCACGGGATTTCAAATACTTCTAATTGATTACGACAAATTAAAAATTATTTAAAGTTTTTTTAAGTATTTGGAATTATTTTCAAGTATTTTATGTTGTTTCAGATAAACTTATGGGATTTTATAAGCTTTTAAAATATTTAAAGGCTGTTTAAGAATTTTGTAAAGGCTTGAAAGGTTTCAAAAGATGTCAAGAGTTTTCAGATCCTCATTTAATACTAAGGCATAAGTATTTTAGGGTAAAAAAATAATTATTTGTATTGTTATTCTTGTAGGGTTCGTTGCCAGTGAACCGCTTTTAGCTATTTCCTGCTATATTGCCATATGTAAAGTATCCAAATTTACAAGTAAAGAGGTTCATAATTAAATTACGTATTTTTGACTAATTTAGCCTTTTTCAGTGCAATAAAACTTAGTACTTAAAACATGAAAAAATATAGAATCGCGCGCATAGCGCGCGTGTTTTTTGTCTGGTTTTTTAAGTATTGGTTAATTAAAATATTGTTTAATGATTATCAGCATGTGGACGAAGGATCTATATATTTTCTATTTAATGGTGACATAAGCTTTGTCTATAGTCATAGCATTCAGGGAGAATGTTTATGCAATAGCCAGAGGGGAATAATCAATTTGATTCATAATTGATTTCCACAAAGCTATCATTTCAATTTAGGGTGGTTTAATACACAATCGATTAGCACCAGTGAGGAAGCTGAAACCTTATCCTGTGGCTGACTGTGCTATCGTCAGCGTTTACAATCATCTCATCAGGTGCTAAAAGCGACGTAAACGGTCCTCGGGGTGTAATACCATTAATCAATATCCACCAAGCCTAAAATTCCATTCACCTAACAAATATTTTTAACAAATATTTATTTATTTGTAACCTATAATGTATTCATGAAATGAAATGCGTCATTTGCATAGTATTTTTTTGTGTGCCGAATTTTATTTTTGCAAAATCACTAATTGCGCTATAAGTAAACGTAGAATTCTTTTTCGACAAAAAGCAATGCATTAATTCGATGTATTTTCGAATGCTTCAATGCCCAAGTTTAACCTAAACGTAATAGGACATTCATTTTTTGTTTTGTTATTTTAAAGTTAATTCAAATTCTCGAGATAATCGCAAAACATTTTGAAAAAACACAGAATCAGACAAAATTACCGGAATATGTGAAGGGTTGCTGTGTAGAACTAGATAACCAACATTTTTGCTGAAAATGAGCCTTATGCATCAAAAATTCATAAAAATCGAATACAAGTTGTGTTAAAAGGTTCGGTTCGAAATTTCATTTTTAATATAGTAATAAAAAGATTGGTAATTAAAAACCAGATAACGTACTCTCTGTATATATGTCTCCTATCTTCTTTTTTCCAAGTGCCTAACCTCTTGTCTTTTCTTAAACCTTTTTGTGACCATATTCCTCTTTCTAAAAGTTTTTAAATACAATAAAAACCTAAAATCTTAAAACTTTATTTTCTACGGAAAGCCACTTTTATAATTATTGTTACTTAACTTTTTGTCTTGCGATAAGAAACGATATTTCTGCAAATTGTTATCGTTTATTTATAAAGAAACATATACCATTTCTTTTTTTCTAGACCGTTCAGCGAAAAATCTTTTGTTACAGAACATTTTAACAAAAGATTTTTCGCACGTGCGACACCGTCACACAGTAAATTTTGATTTACCCGAAACGGAATGATTTTTTTATGAAATTTGAACCTCCAAATTCTTAAATGAGTTACTCAGAATTGGTTAACTTTTTCTGGTCAAACTCATTTTCTCCCAATATAGCAACTCAATATCCCAGGCGCATGTTTTTATTTTTTGTTTGAACTGAAAATGGCACGTTTTATCTTGATCCTCAACCGAGCCTGTTTCAATTTTAGGTTCATGTCACTTTGTGATTGCAAAGTTCCACATTCTATTCCTCGGAACTAAATAATTTTTTTTAATCATACTTTTTTGGTCTCAATTCAAAAACACTTCAGCTCGGGAGTAAGCTTTTTGTTTTGTCTTTTGTCGATTCTACAGAATGTTATTTCGCTCTCCTGAAAAATTCCGATTTTGTTTATTATTTCTGTACTGTATTCTAGTAAATTCACATAAATTCATTCAGATTTCAGAGAATTCGAAAGAATTTGAGTAATTTTCTGTAAATTCAACAGAATTTAAGTATGAGAATACGTTTTAAATAAGAATAGACTCTCAAATTGGAAACTCTACAGATTTTTTCTGTATTGAAAAGTAAAGAATAAAAATCATGTACTACCTTTTTAAAAAAATGTCTACATTTACTTAAAGATTTAAATTCGGCATAAAAAACAAATAATATATCGGATTGATCGGGTTCCTATCTACTCAATTATTAGCAATAATAACGCTCGCAAATTGTTGTCAATGGTTTCATTAAAAAGAGCAACTCAAAAACTATCGAAATTTGTGAAAACCTCGATTTCGATTTTTTTAGATTAAGCCCCCTTTCTTCGGCGCACGTCACATATGGTGACAATACGTCAATTTCCTGGAAGCATAGGTCATATTTTTTTGAAGTGTAAAAGTTGGCAGAAAAAAATACAATACAAATATTGTAATGAACATTTCTCAATGGTAAAAAAATATTCTATTATATCTAAAAACAGAATTAATTTTTAAAAACTATTTTTTCTTCCTAAGTATTTTAGTTTTCTATGTAAAGTGCTTGGTCAAATATGAATTGCTGAATGAAGCCAATAAATACTCATTCCTCCAAATTCCGCATATAATTGTTCATATTATTATATCTAGATGAAATTTATTTATTCGAATATATTAGTAATTTTTATTGTATTATTTGTGAAACAGCAAATTAAATTACGTAATTAAAATGATGAAATATGAACTATTGTTGTTTTATCTGAAATAACTGGGACAGTTTCTCCGACAAGTTTAATTTATGTGGAATGTAGATTCCAGAATTAGAAGACTGGAATCTTGAAATACTTTTATGTTCAATTAATGTCACAAGACTTCGAGGTTTCGTGCAAGGTTTAACGAAGGTTTAGTTCTTCCGAAGTTCAGATCTCACAAAGCACATTTCATCAATCGAGATTTATAGTCTGTTTATACTCTCTTCATCGTGAAATGAAAATGTGGTTCCAAATCTCACTTTGCCAATATAAATATTTCATCAGATGTAAAAAATTTAATTAACTCAAATATATTTGATCTATATCATCCAATATGATAACTAAATATACAGAGTTCTTACATGTATAATTCTAAAAAAGCATCTACAATAGATTATTAAAATATTTGGCTAATCAGAGAATTATTTATTAATAATAATAAAGAATTGTTCCAATTGTCAACTTCTAAACACTTTATCTGTAAGATTTTCCAGCATCAAATTGAAAATGTATCAATTATTTAAAAATGTTTTATTTTTTCCAAATTTAAAATTGGAACCCTTGAATTTTAAATAAATTCTGAAAGTTTCCAGTTTTGAATGCTTGCATTTTTAAAAGTGCATGGTTCAATAATGTAAATTGGGCAATTGTGACTTTTTCAGTTTGAAATAATACAATTATTGAAGTTAAAATTGGAAATTTTTAATAGAAAATTGTAGGATTTTGAAAGGTGGGATATATTACAAAAGATCTAAGGGTTTCAAGTGTTTTCAAAAGATTTGAAGGGATTTCAAAAGATTTCTCGAGACCCCAAAGTAATTTAAATTATTTTAATGATTCTGGAAGTATTTCAAAATATTTCACGGGATATTACATAACATCTAATATAATAATAATGATAAATGAATGAATCCCTTGAAATGTATTAAGATTTTTGGAATCTTTTAAAATTCTCTCAAACCTTTCAAATCCTTTGAAATGCATTCATATATTTATTTAAAATATTTTCACTGACTAAAAAATTCAAGAGGTTCTTGTTCAAACGAGCCATTTTAAGAGTTCTCGGTTATTTTTTCGCTCACCATAATTTCCAACCGACCTAATTCAATCTCAAAGTAAATTTCTAATTATCGTAGAAAAAGATCCTGCACTAAATTTGCCTTTAGAGAATCCTCGTCTTCGCTGGGATGATGGGGTAGCCAACTTTATAAAGTTCAGGAAATGTTTCTTCTACTCGCTCAAGTTAGATGGAATTTCCTGCAAACGACTTTTTGCTTTTAAGTTTTGTCCTCTTCGTTGTTTGGATATCGTTGAAAATGATAGGCAATTCAAGAGAGAGATATGCCCAACTATTGGATGCATAGTCGCACAATTTTTAACCAAAATATGAGTTTAAAGAAACTTTTCCTTCGTGTTTTATTAAAAGCTTTTTTATGACGATATTTAAAAAAGAATAATTTCTTTTATACATGTTTTATATTTGTAAATAATAAACAATATTTTCTTTCAAACCTCGTTTCAAACGAAATAGAGAAAATTGATATTTTAGACTTTTTATTGTCCTCAAGATTCAACTTCATAAAACACAATATCCTCAGAGAGAATATGTATGAAAGGAAGGAAGAAAGTTAATTTTCTCCTTCTTTAACGAGGTCGTAACCCGATATAAAAGATAAAAGAATATAGGTCTTATCACACTTCATAACCTGCAAGAAATATCACGACTTTTCTATTCGTCATTTCCATTTTCCTTCTTCCTTTGACGACGCTGACACTTGTTCATTTTTCTCCTTGTCGCCTGAGAATTTTCTTTCTTTGAACATCACTTTGAAAAGTTTTCGTCACAGAAACTAATTCACGGAAAAATAAGTTCTCGAAACTTGACTTGACTGTTCAAGACTTTAGGATAGGTCACACGTTTCTAAAAATTTCGTATATCGTTTCTTACAATGTTCAAGACAATCCTCGAAATAATGAAAAGAGTTCGGGAATTATTCCATGACTCTTGAGATATTGAAAAGATATTTCGAAAGTCATAAAATAATTCGCGGGCTCTGTAATAAACGTTATACGAAATTTTTATAAATGTATGGAATGTATGGCCTATCCTAAAGTTATAGACACTCAAGCAGAGTTTCAAAAACTCACCAATGACTGATTATAATCGCGGAAATTTCGCAGTTCCGTACAGTAAATCCTGAGGTATTAAAATATGCTGCAGCTCATTTCAATCTTCCATTTAATATTGAAATGATCCAATTTCAAAAATAAAAAAAGGTAACTAGTTAAAGTTACTAGATAAAGTAACTTCAAGTTACCTAAAAAGTTACTTTGTTTTTTTCTTATTTTTCTCATTTAAAAATCGAAATAACTAAGATGATAATTCACAAAAACTTAATTTTGAAAGAAATAGACATACGTTAAAGCAAATGAAAAATAGACAATATATATTTTCGCAAGTGAACAACAATATATATTGAGAATAAAATTTTGAATTGAGTAATAGACATGTCACGCGGAATACCCTGCGGTATCAGATTCTGAAAGGATTTTGTTTTTCCGCATTTTTCGGTAGGATCGCCAAAATTACTTGTTTCACTGACTTTATTTTCATCAGCCAATAAAGTTGATTTTTCATATTGAATTTCAAGTTAAAATCACGACTCGCTTATTTAATTCTAGGAATTCTATTCCCCTGTTTGACGGTACTATTCAAATCATAACTTTCGACTGATAAAATGGTTGAAAATACTATTTGCGTGACTGTAGAAGAGAATGCTTATAAGCATTTTTTTTAATGTAACAATCAGATATAAAATTCAGTACAACAATTATAAATAACTGTTATACCTTAAAATTGGTTCGATTAAATTCAGTAAAATGTAATACTTCATTTTAATATTCAGGTAACAATCTTAAGTATTAGGGCCTAAAATGATTCAAATTTCGGAAAAAACATAATTTTATGATTCCATTTGAAACACTTTAAATTTCTAACATTTCGAGTAAAAACATTGCATTTTCAACAAAATAGATGACTTTCAAGGCCATGTAAGCGTAACCTCAATTTTTTTTTACATTTTTTTCAAAATCAAATTACGTTCACACGAAACGCGATATCGAGTTGAAAATTTTCAACTCGATATCGCGTTTCGTGTGAACGTAAGTTGATTTTGAAAAAAATGTAAAAAAAAATTTGAGGTTACGCTCACATGGCCTTAACACAATCGATGAGTTTTAAATCGGAAAGATGAATTCTGAACTGAAGAGTCGAATTTCCAATCAATTAAAATTTTTTCAGATACATTTTTCAACCAAAAAGTTGTATTTTCAACCAAAAAAGACGAAACCTTTTTACCGGAATAAATGAATTTTCAAACCAAAAAGGACACTTTTGAACAAGAGTTGAATTTCCAAGCCAAAAGCATGAATTTTCAACCAAGTGGTTGAATTTTCATACCGAAAATATTAATTTTCAAAAAAAGTTACTTTTCAACCAAATAGTTGAATTTTATATCAAAATATTTCAATTTTCTACACAAAAAAAGCGAATTTGAAACTAAAATTATAAATCTTGAACCAAACAACTGAATTTTTAACAAAGTACTTCAACTAAAAGAGATCAATTTTCAAAACAAAAACGACACCTTTCAACAAAAGAGTTGAATTTTCAACAAAAATGTTCGTTATTTTTCAACCAACTAGTTGAATTTTCTACCAAAATAGTAGAGTTTGTAAGAAAATACATTAAACACAAAATACATTTTCAACCAAAATTGATGAATTCTCAAAGAAAAATATTATAGTTGATATTATTTCAACCAAAAAAGATTTTAATTTGAATTCAAACACAGTTGAATTCAACCAAAAAAGACTTTTTTTTTAACAAAATGACTGAATCCTCAAATATATCAAATTATTTTTGTACAAAACAGTTACATTTTCAAATCAAAAAATGAATATTCAACAAAAAATGTATTTTTTAACCAAATAGTTGAACTTTCTACCAAAATAGTTGAATTTTAAACAAAATACATGAATTTTCAACCAAGTAGTTCAATTTTCAATCAAAATAGATCAATTCTCAACGAAAAATATAATAGTTGACACTATCAACAAAAAAGATTTTAATTTGAAATCACAGTTGAATTCAACCATAACTGATCCATAAACCTCTTTTAATAGGAGATATACACAAAACACAAAGTAACTTCAAAGTAACTAAAATTAAAGTTCCAAATTACTGCAAAAATTGTAACTAGTTTACGTTACAAGTTACTTTTAAAAATATAAACGAAGATACCCTAAAAGTTACAAATAACGTAACTTTTCAGTAACTAAGTTACCTTACACAAAAAAATAACTCTCCAATTTTGTTAGTCCCTTGAAATCTATAGAAATTCCTTTAGATCTAATGGAGCCTTTTAATTTATTTTGAAATCCTATGAATTCCTAAATATTGTAAAATGCCTCGAAATCCCCTATAATGTTGTAAATACTGTAAAAATCATTGAAACCTTCGGAATCATTTGAATATTCTAAAATCATTTGAAATTATATAATCCTACGAAACTCTTTGAAATCCTATGAAATTCCTCGAGATCTTTTGAAACACACTATATTCTTTAAAATCCTTCAAATATTGTGAATCCCTAGAATTCCCTAGCAAATTGTTTTGCATTTCATTCACAACTTAAAGTTGTATAGAAATTCTTCAAAATTCCCTAAAATCCCTTGAAATGTTGTAAGATTATTGGAATTGTTTGAAATTCTCTGAAATCTTTCACATCCTTTAAAATTCATTGCAAATTTTTTAAATATATAAAGTTCTTGCAAATCCTATGAATTCTCATATGCCTGGTGAAATCTCTACAAATTCCTTGAAATACTTTAAAATTCTGTAAATTATCTTAAATATCGTAATTTCGTAATATATCTTGAAATTTCTTCAGAAATTTTGAAAACTTCGATATCCTGAAAAATCAGATGAAACTTCTTGAAATCTTTAAAATTCTCGAAAATCCCTTGAAATCTTTTAGAACACACTAAAAGCTTTAAAACCCTATAAAAACCCTGAAATCAGTTAAAATTCTTTAAAATCCCTTAAATTCATATTTGAAATCTTCAAAATATTGAAATCTTTTGAAATTTCCATTTTTGAGGTGGCGCATATGTTATTTTGGACAATTTAGCGAACAAGTTTGAAAATATGTTAAAAGGAAAAGTGAAAAAATATAGGCATTATCGAGAAATTTGTGAAAATAGTAGCATTAGAGCGATTTTTTAAAAATAATAGTAAAACAGTTGCCTCATTAAGAAAAAGTATCAAAAAGTGTCAATAGTGGCGTAAGTCCGAGGCCTGATGTTTACATAAAACTGTAAAATAATTTTCATACAAAATTTCGATCATTTAAATAAAATGCGTATCGCTGCTGCAAATCATTTTCATCCAACTTCAAGATGAAATTAATACCCCATGATTTTCTGTGGCACAGAAACGAACCTTTTAAGTTGGTTCTGAAGGCTTGAGCAAAACTAATTAAAGATGTACACAGTTTGACACATTTTATTTGCGGTTGCTAGGAACAATTTCACGTATATGCTGATATTGGCACGTACATATTCAATCTGGCCTTTTGGAGGTTTACGACCATGAAAGTAGTCATTGGTGATCAGAAAAGGTAAAGTTAACCCTGCGGGTGACGCACTTGACACTGCCCTACTATATAGGCATAAAATGTGAGTATTACCCACGCAGAACACGAAGAATCCAACTTCGTCTTAAAGGTTCACTGGACGCCCACGGCACAAAAAGAGCGAGATTGAACCCAGCTTCTTCCTGTGAAAGATGAGGCAGCAGGGTCGAGTTGGGATAGAAAATCAGCCCAGGAAAAATGATTAAAGCCGGTACAACCTTTCAAGTCAAACACCCCGGCCCACAGTGGGAGGAAATTCACTTTTTTCCATGAAAAAAATCTAGAGCTATCAATTTTGGCTCGATAATTAATTTTGTTACATTCATTTATGATTGAGAAAGTATTAGAATCGTCCGGAATTTCACACCTCAGTTTTTCAACGGATTTTCACTTTTTGAGACCCTCTTAAGCCGAAAATCAAGTTTTGGCGATGGTGTCTGTCTGTGTCCTAAAGATTATGATTTTATCCATCGAGAATGCTATACAAAAAATTGAATAATCCAATTTTACTTAACAATTTATCAGGCTATAATAACTGCTAATGTAAACATTATATTGTCTTAAGTCATTGCATGGGGATTCGACCCAGGTTGCTGATCAATCTCTCTAGCGATCACCCCAAGTGAATAGCCTCACAAACTTGTTATGTGTGGTTCCCCACTTGGGCCCATTAGTATCCAATGTATTTGTTTCAGGCGTCGTTCACTCTATTGTCACTCTGTTTACAAACTATTTGTCGCCACACTTTTCTGTCCTGGCATATTACTCTAGCTTCGTTCACGTCCATGCATTTTCTCATGCAACACGGAGAAAAATGGATGTTTAAATGTAGATGTTCAAAGGGTAAGATTGTTCCGCCTAACATGCAGATATTCATGCCAAACATCTACTATCTTTTTGAGATGTTAGGCGTAAAAATATTTTTATGTTAAACTGTAACATATTCAGATGTTAAAATCATCTGAACGAATGCGCATTCGAATTTCACGACTATATTTGACGGCTATATAATTTCGATATTACAATTATGGAATATTACAATTTTTGAACATTTTCAAAGAATAAAAATTAGCTATCCTTAATTAAAATTGTACAACGACTTTTGTCTGTCTACACGACGGAACAATGTTCTTAAGTTTGAGGTTATATTGACTCGAACACCTTTGAACATTTGACACGTGATTTGACAAAATGTTTGTGAATTTATAATAAAACATGAGTTTAAGTAACCTCAAATAGATAGCATTTTAAATGCAGATTACATATTATTCGTTCTCAGCTTACTTACCCCGTTTTTATTTTTTATTTGGAATTAAAAATATTAAACATAACCTCAGCTAGACTGAATGTATTATCTGATCGGCATTTCATACCCTGTATCTGTTTTTCATTCATGTACGAAAATTCAAGTTTAGTTTTAAATTCACAAATAAGTTATCAATTAATTCCTTAAATGCTCAGAAATAAGTAAATTCCTCAAATATTTACAGCCGTTAGTTGACATAACCATACATGTAATATTTCGGATATTTCAGGTTGAACATTTTGGATGTTTCAGAGTAACATCTCACTTTTTAATATCTACAGATCCTAACTTTGAACATCTAGATTGCTGTCCTATAGTTAAACATAAAATATGTTAACCCTGAAGATCTAAATGTTACGTTTAAACATCCACTTTTCTCCGTGAAGCTCTCGTGTTTCTATGACTTCTTATGTATCTTCGGATTAATGTCTCATTCACAGATTCTAACCATTCTTTCGCCGGTCTACCTCTGGGCATTCTACCATTTACTTTACCTTTATACACTTGTTTGGTCAGTCGTTCATCATTAATTCTTTGAAGATGTCCGAACCATCTTAACTGATTTATTTCCATATGTCAACTAGTGTCTCTCCTGTACCACATTCTTTGAGGATTATCTCGTTTCGGTCTTTGTCCATCAGTGTTTTCCCGCATATTAAAGAGGGAAAATTTTATTTGTGCGATTTAATTCATATTAATTTATAAATTCGCAGATCAGAAGATTTGAACCCTCAAAGACTGCTGACTCACCAGTTTCTCAACATAAACCAGGATAAACTCATCCGACGAGCTCGAAGCACACATACGAGTGCACACACGCACCGCGCGTTTGGGCGAGCGTGTGTGCGGGCCACGTACAGGCAAACCTACTTTCCAGTTCTCAGAATTGTCGGGCAAGCTCGTGAGTGCTCTGAGAATCTTATCCCAATCACTCGTAATATTTTTGCAATTATTTACGTAAAAAAAAGTGATGAACCGTTTTAGAATTTTCACATCGAGTTCGTCAATTCTTTCTCAAAGTTCTCAGATTATTTACGAAAATACATCAATATCCGATGAATTTCTCTCATATCCGAGACCTAGCTACTAGTTCGTGACTTTTTTACGGATAAATTTTTTCCGTGTATTTTTTTACTTGTAAGTCGGGCCAAAATTGAAGGCTCTAGACTTTTTTGAGCGAAAAACGTGAATTTTTATGTTTTTCTTTAATAAAAGTGCTCAACATTACATTTTTACGAGAACTGTCGTTTGCAATAAGATTGTATGAACAAATTTAGTGACAAAATTTCCCATTTCGGCCTTCTTGAATTTTCATCTTAAGAATAAAATGCTAAATAAAACTCACTATTGAATAGAAGAATAGAAATAATCCTAATAATATCAAACTGATTTTTTTATTGGCAGTATCCCGCTATTCGTACTGGCAAAATCCAGCTAATTGTACCGAAATTTCGGTACATGTAGCCACAGCTTTTTGTTTTAAGATATCTTAAATCCAAGTTTTTGCTTATGAAAATGTTAACAATCATATAAATAAATTTTCGATCAATTCTGTTACGTATGACTCTTATGAAAAATATCAGCAACAAGAGTCAAAACAAAATTTCTTTTTAATAGAAAAAGAGACAGTTAATAACTTGCTTATAAAGACTGTTATAAATAATTAGGTTAAATGATTAAAGGAGTATTTCTATTCTTTAAGTGCAGTTGAAATAATTCTGGCAAATAAAGTGAGTTTCTTTTAGCATTTTTTCTTTATATAAAAATCCATAAAGCTGAAATGGCCAATTCATCACTATATTTGTTTATATATTGTTGCACTGAGGAAAAATTAAAAACTCGCAAACGACAGTTCTTTTAAAAATTGGATGCTGAGGATTTCCAAAAAAGTTGAAAAGAAAGATTAAGCCAGTCTAGTGCAAATATTTTACTCTATTAATAGTTGTTTTTAGTTATTTTGTTATACATAGAAATTAGTCTGTCACTATTTGAACAAGTGCTCTTGTGATTTAGAAGTCTTTTTCCCGTAAAAACTTTTTTATTTCCTTTTAAATAAACTAGATAAAAAGATTTTTTCGTAATTCTTCCAAATGTCCTCGTCTTCTTTGGAATGTTAATCTTTCAAATCCGCTAAAACCTTTCGACTCTACTTCGGATTATCCTTTTTATTACAGATGTCTGAAAATTATTTTACAATCTCCTGCTTTTTTTAAATTCTCGTTATTTCGCCAAAATGATTATAATTTAAAAAATTTATTCTTGTAATGCAAAGTCTCTTTTTTTGAATTAATTAGTTATTATTATTACACAATGGGAATTTGAAATTAATCTATGCCGAAATAAATTAGGTCCGGCTTTGCTTTAATGAATGTATCAACAGAATATCATATTTGAATTTATTAATAAGAGTTTGGATTAGTAAAGTCAAATGTGTTGCGGATTATATAACATTTATTAATTTGACATATGGGGATACAATTTAAATGATAAACCAGACACTGCTTACGTAATGGGAAAAACGTTTTTAGAGTACACGACTAGACTCGAATAAACTTTATTTGTTTATCATTTTACAATAATTCACATTTTTTTAGATTAACAAATCATTTAAAACCATGGTTTTTGTATTTTATAAAAACTTTAAAATATAAATTCAATCACCGTTGAACATTTTTCTATATGCGTGTATGTATTCAAACTTGCATTTACAGTTTTAGATTCCAGATTAAAGTTATTTATCTTTATCGACCTTTATTGAAATTTAAAACTAACTCAAGTTTACCTCTGTTGTCCCTTTTTCGGGATTTTATTTCACCGTTATTCCGATGTTATTTGCAATCAAAAGATTACATTTCCATGAGAACGCACCGAATGAAATTCATGTTTTGTGGCAAAGCAATTAAAGCAAAAGGTTACTCAATATTAAAAATGATTAAATTAATTTAATAAACAGAAAATCAATATTAAATGCTAATTGTATCAACAATTTTCGTTGAACTTATAAATAGCCAGCATTTCGTGTGATGGAAAACTAATTCCTCGTTGAGCAAAATTGACTATCGATTTAAGCTGATGAACGACATCGTATTTTAACCTAATTTTCTCCCACTTGCACCCCTACTATGAATTAATATAATAGGGTATCAACCACAGAGTATACATATATAAACATGAAATAAAATGTAATTTTGCGCGATAACTACATTGATTATAAAAATTATGTACAGGTAACAAACAAAATTGTGACATTATAGTTAGAAACATTGTTCAAGATACGTGATCTAATTACCATCCCAAATTGAGCCGTTCTCTGCAAGAAGAACAGTTGTTTTTTATGAGAACGGCTTTTCGGATTTTCGGACCTCTCGAATGCATGTTCCCATGGTTTTTAGATTTTTTTTAACTTCTAGATTTTGAGTGAATTTTGTAAGCGTCAATTTTGGCTGGGTCATAATATTGACCAATTCAAGAATAAGATTCTTTCATCTCTGTAAAAATTACTTAAATCAATTCGCTGTTGATCAAAAATAATGAAGAAAGATTCAAAGAACATCAAAATTAATTTTAAAATTGTACACAATTTAATCGGTCGTAAAGGCAAGAATTTAGAAAAAGTTAAACGCACTTTTTATTGCTGGAAGTTTTTCTTTCCAATTTTCTAATATCCAGCAGGGCTGCTGCAAATTGCTAGAAACTGAAAAATTGATCAAAGTCGGAAAATATATTTTAAATTTAGAAACATATAAGGTCCTTAAAGTTTTATGAATTGTACAGTTTTTCTGAAATCTCTCTAAAATTAAAAATACTTTGAAATAAAAATAATGGCCAATTTAAATGTACTGGCATTTTTATTCTTTTCAATTTTATTATTAATGTGGATGCTTAAATGCATTGATGTTAAATGCTTTATATACCAGTTTCAAATGAATCAGTATTTACATTCTTTTCAATTTGGATTATTAAAAATAGAATATTTTCTGATATTGATTTTTTAAACTCAGCTTAGTTTTAAATTAGAATTGCATTGAATTAGTTTGTTTACGAAGTTCGACTTCTAAAAATTAAGTTTAGAACTAATTTCTAATTATTTTTTGAGTAACTTCCCAACCTTAAGGCATGAAAAATTCTCACGGATAGAATTGTATTTTTCTTTACCGCATACCTAATCCGGAAGAATAGAACATATGTCTATATTAAACATCTTAAGTATTATTACATCAACAATTATCCTGTCAGCTTTAAAGCTTTCATAAATTACTCTCGACGTCATACTTAAATCAAACAACTGATAAGCGATTTCCCACACTAAATATTGTACTAAGCTGATCGATGAGAATCTACAACCTCTTATAGTCTCGAACTCTATGGTTTAAACAATTAATTATTTTCATCCTCATCAAACATTTCACCCAGCTTTAAAAGTTGTTTTCGATTATCATTAGTTATAACTTGATTTTAGGAAAAAGCCTGTCATACATTATTTTTTAATCCTGGAACATGACTGAGAGAGACTGGCAGGGATTTAAAACTTAAAAGCATGGGAATTCATTTTCAGAGTTTTAGACGTAGTTTCTACACTAGTCACGCAAACAATTTTACTAAAATGAATTTTACCTGTGTGTATAAGTAATTGCCTTGCTTTGAAAGCTGTCGAGCCCAAACCTGGAGGTTTCCGATTTCAGGTCAAGAGATCAAGTTGCAAATTCAGGGTTCGATTTAATTAAGTTATGAAATAATGATCTCATTAAATAGGAAAATATATATTATAAAATTTAAACACTCTTTGCAGTCATTTCGGATGGAAGTAGATTTTATATCGCAGTTTTAAAAAACTGGAATATTTTCGCCTAATGAAGGGAATTTTCAGTCCTGCTATGTACCTACATGTATACACATTTCAAAAACGCCTGGGGAAAACTTTAATGATACATTTAGTTCCACGTACTTTTAAAAGTAGTTAAGTTTAAACTGTAGCAGAAAATAAGGGAGAAAAGAGAAAAGTCTCCAGTTTGAGTATTAGTGACGCTAAAAGAAAGACTTTAAAGAAAAGATTCCCTTCTTGCGAAGTATAAAATAAGATACAGAAAGCCCTTTGTTCTAACCTTTTGTGGCTTTGGGGGTTCTTACTTTAAGGGTCGATAACTCTGTGTTTGCCTCCACCACTTCATACAACATCGCTGCTTGAAGTATATTTTTTCACAGTAGGGTTGTTTCATAGAATTGTTGTATTCTCTTAGTCTTTGGAACTGAAAAACTCAAAACTTTTTTGGGTTATACTCTAATTCAAGAAGAAGGAGATGGAGAGTTTTTTCTCCTTTATTTCTACGACAATTACCCTCAAAAGTTACCGAGCTATGTAATGACTTTGTCTAAAATTATTCTACAATATAATATGAAAATTTAATTAAGATTTTCACCCAATAAAATACCTTGAAGTTTCCGTTTCTTTTAATACCGGAGAAAAGTTTCCACTCAGATATCAGATATAAATACCCCTTTTTTGTAACTTTCATTAGAAGTCAGGAGCTCCTAATTATTCCCCGCTATATTTTTAATTTATTTTCCGCTCTCTTGCAGAAGTACTTCTAGTTATTGCGCAGCGAAAGATGGTCGCTTGTAATTATATTTTTCTGACCGTAATAATAAATTAGCAAAACAGAGTGCAGAAAAATGGCAAAGGCAACTACAGAAGACGATAAAAAAAGTTATTTTCCTGAATCATAAACACAAACTGAATAAAATCAGTCCGTAGGAACTAGGCCGCTGTAAATTATATAGAGGTAGAATATTCTGCAAATTCACACTCTTCGAGCAAAAACAAGAAATGTGTGAGAATCGGGTACAATGGGGATGAAAACAAACCACTCTCTAAAACTAAAATTTCATGAATTGATAGTAAAACTCTATACAAATTCATTGAGGTAAAACTCAACTAATTTATTAATAAAATTGGGAGTTACTTATCGAATTACGAATATTTTTAATAATTCATATTTAGAAGGCTTTTTTTGCCTTGCTTAAAATTATCCACAGAAAAAACTCAAAAGAAATATTAACATAATTCTGCTTGAATATTTAAGTTCACTATTGAATAAATTAATATCAATAATATTATTTTTACGAGATAATAATATTAATAGTCTGACGAGATATTTTTAAAATTTTAATCCCAACTTTTGGTCTCTTTTTGATCCTGTAGAACTATTTATTAATGCATCACTTTGTGTGCACTCTTCGTTCTAAACGAAGCAATAAAAGCTCACACGTCACAAGCACGTGTGTACAGACACGTGAGTTTCGCGCCGAGTTATTTCCCACTCAACCTGACTGTTGAGTAGAATATAAAGAGACAAAGTGATCAAAAAGAAGTTTGAAATTTTTCCAGCACTTCTCGATAATTTATTATTTCAAAACATTTAATTATCTATACTTTACTTTAAGTCTTTCATTTATTTCACTTTTACTTAAAAGAGCTTTTAAAAATTTTTTTCTATTAAAAGAAACTGCCCTTTTTGTGATTGTCGTACCTGAAAATCTGTAGCTTTGAAATCTTTTTTAATGACCAGCATATTTCGTTAGATGCCATTGCTTTCCATTCGCTAAAAAAATATGCAAACAGTTTCTGATAATTGTGGATTTAGCAGCACTGCAACTTTTTCATGAAAATATTGCTATAATATTGTCGAACAAATTTGAACTTTGTTATAAACTTGATCATCGGAAAAAAATACTGTATTATGACGGGGTAAATTGTTACTGATCGAAAGGGAAAAAAACTGATGGTTGTATTCGGGCAGGAGATTGGGAAAAGCAATCTTCAAGTATTTTTGAGGTTCGTGGAAGGAAGTCATAAAATCCTATACTCAGAGGTCTACCTATCTTAGAAGTTGATTTATGAACCTCAAAGTCAGTTTCACATAATTTGGAAGATAGATTGCAGAACCATTCTGTTTTTGGATTTTCAAGAAAGAAAATAATGAAAAAAAGGTGAAAGGAAATAACTTTAAATGCTGAAGAAATATTTAAACTTTATTTGAAGTCTTCAAGGCCAATTTAAAATCCAAAACTCTGATATCAAAAGTTAATTTTATGGAATTATTTTCAACTGTTAAATAATTTGTTTGATTTTTCTAACAATAAGTCCAAAATTGCATTAAGAGGAAAATTATCCTTGAATTTGCACACAATTAAATCCACTGGACGTGACGAAAATTGCAAGGTTATGACACTTAAAACCTCTTAGTCATTATGACCATGGATATGGTTATTTCAGGGCCACGTGGAAACTGAACGTGAATTCATGAGATCCAGAGGATTCCAAGTTTTCATCGTAATATCACGTTCTCTTAATCCAAGTAGCTATCCAGCAGAACAAAACAGCCAGATCGTATTCATACATACTAAAAATGTGGCTCAAAATATACCCTTGCAGCTCGTGCAAACCTTTAAACGTGTAAAAAAGGGTGCACATGGATTCCCAAAATATAACTAAAATACTAAAAGATTTTTGAAAACGTCCTTCCTCAAAAGGGCGTTTTAACCCTTTGCGCCATGATGGGTCGCTCAGCGACCAAACGTTTGTTTTGCAGTTTTTCATTTTTTCCAACCACTTTTTTAGGAAAATTAACCGGGTTTTTTGTTTCTGCAGGTTCCATAGAACATCAATATGACAAAAAACATGAAGAGTTATTCATTGTTAACTTCCAAAATTTAATAAGTAAACAAAAAGTCCAAATTAGCACTTTTTCTAGGAGAAATGCATTTTCCACTAATCTATTTTTGAAATCAGAACAGACAGAACAGTTCTTTTAAATCATTTTCAAACATAATGTGACCATTTTTGCATTTTTGTCTACCATATGGGATCAGACATTTTGAATTTTATGAAATCGAAAATTTTGACTTCAGATTCGGATTTAGTGACTAAAAAAACCCGCCAGAAAACAACTTTGAAACATAATGTTATAATTTTTTCATTTTTTCTGCCACATTGGAATCGCCAACTTGAATTTTTTGAAATCGAAAATTGTGACTTCAGATTCGAATTCAGTGACCAAAACACCCGCAGAAAACGAATTTGCAAAAATGTTAGATGTAACGAAAAATATGGGACCGAAAGGGTTAAGGTCAAAAGTACTTATTAGAAAATTCCCACTGAGCTTTTTTTTATAATTTTCACAATTGATCATAAGAGTTATATTCTAAAAAGGTTTGTCTTCTTAACCCAGAGAGATTTTTCTAGTTTTTTTTTCGAGAGTAATTTAGTTCCAAAAAATGTCTTCATCATCAACACGTATTTGAAATATTTTGGTATACTTTAAAGCTTAAGCCTATTTCAAAAGAACATTGTAGGAATATCAATCATATGCATGCTTGTGAACATTTTGAAAAATTAACAGGAAAAATTGTAATTTTCTACTACGTCAACAGTACTTTTTTTGGAATATAAGTCGAATGAGTAATTGTAAAAAAATTTTACAAAAACTTGAACTTTTTCAGAACTTCTGTCTGCATTCGGTACTTTAATTTTGTGTCATACCTGGTACTTCAGTGGGACTTTATTCGGAATCACAATCGGATACGAATGGGACTTTTTTTACTATAACTAGCACTTAAGATCCGGAAGTTTAATTAATTTACTACTAATTTATTATAATCTCAGTTGATAGCCCTCTAGTTTATTAATGAAAATTAAATTATAAAATAATTTAATTACATTTGAGCCGTTTTCTGCAAAAGCAACTTGAGTCGAAAAGGTGTAAATGGAGAAAACACCCAAATAAAAGTAAATTTAGTATTCCAAGGATAAGGTGTTATGAGTAAATGTGATGGGTTTCTTAAAAAATTTGTTTGTTGTTGCGGAATAATATCACTTCTCCATATTAGGATGGTAAAAAAATTTGAAAAAATTTGAGTTTAATCATTCCCACAGATTTTCATGAAGAATTACGTGAAGATAGTTACAAGTTGTTTTTGCGGAAAACACTTATTAGAGACTCTTGTTGTTATCTATTCCTAGGAAAATTAAACAGTTTGCCGTAGGTGATACAGAAAAGTAATAAATAGTCAACCTATTGTATTATTGTTGATAACCAGGGCCGTTAAAGGGTTTATTGGAGCCCTAGGCTCCGGTGAAGTCCCCAATAACACCAGTGGTAACTGCATTGTGGGGTAGTCCACGACTCGTGCTCACACCTCAGGACGAGATCGTACACACGGTTTGGGTCTTGTATAAACCGGCCACAGTGTTTTCAAGGTGAACAAATTTCGATAGACAGATTATTTACGAATCAATCATGATGAGCTTTTTTCAAACATTTTTTTCGATTGATTCCCGAGTAGATCTGACTGCCGAAAAATACTGGTTGCTTGACGTAAAATAGTAAAAATTATTTATTGTTCAATAATCTGTGTGCTGCGATAAGACACTGATTTTCTAACATATAATTTTTATGAGATACTTCGATAAGAATGTGAAATAGTATACGAAATAACCATTTTCTTCTTTTTCAATATTTTTTATCCGAATACACCTTCATTAGTGTTTTATGTACCATTGATTAACTGCATGAATATTATTGCTTTAAAAACTTCCCTAATTCACAATTTTCAAGAAAGTATGATATGGTAGTAATTTTCTATGTAATTTTTGGTGCTGAAACCGAAACTGATGCCAGACTTTACTAAAGATGTCAAGTGCTCAAGATAAATGGGGCAATAAGGAACAAAAATTGCCAATTTTATAATTTTGGACGATTTTTTGTTTGCAAGGATGTTTACTTATAATATGGTAGTGATTTTTCATGTAATTTTTTGCATTGAAATTGAATCTAATCTTTAGAATTGCTTACGAAGTCTAGTGCTCATGAAAGTGGGGAAAGAAATGAAAATTTTATCACTTATTTATCATTACTTTATTATTTTATTTTTTTGAAAAGAATTTTATCTCAAAATTCGCTTAGGATATGAAGTGTTCTAAATAAATGTGGTAATAACCAATTGTCGGTGTTAATTATTGTTAATTTAAATTTTTTTGCGGTTTTAGTTAAAGGCAGCTTAGACTTCGTTTGTTAAATGTGGTAGGGGTAGTTTCGAAGGGTTGTGAAATGTAACTGTGGAGATAGATATATTAACTGGAGTCTTGAAAAGTTGTCTGTGAAAATTATATTTGATTTGAAATTTAACTTAATTCGTAAAATGTGGTAGGGGTAGTTCCTTGGGGTTGTCGAAGATTACTGTGGGGTAGAAATATCACCTACAGACTTGGAAAGTTGTGTGTGGTAATTATTTTTAATTTAAAATTCTTTTGCGGTTTTATTTGAAGGTAGTTGAGACTTGATTTGTTAAATGTGATAGGGGTAGTTCCTAGGAGTTGTGGAATATTACTGTAAGGATAGATATATCAACTAGAGACTTGGAAAGTTGTCTGGGGTGATTCTTTCTAATTTGAAATTTTTTAGCGGTTTTAGTTGTAGGGAACTGAGACTTGGTTCATTAATTATGATAAGAGTAGTTCCTACAGGTTGTGGAATATTACTGTGGGGATAGATATATTAAATAGAATCTTTGAAAGTTGTCTGGGGTGATTCTTTTTTATTTGAAATTTTTTTTGCGGTTTTTTTAAGGCAGCTGAGACTTGGTTCGTTCAATGTGATAGGGGTGGTTCCCAGGTTTTTTGTAATATTACTGTGGAGATAGATATAATAAAAGTAGTCTTGAAAAATTGTCTTTGTCAATTATTGTTAATTAAAATTTTTTTGGCGATTGTAGTTGGAGGCAGCTGAGACTTGGTTCGTTGAATGTAATAGTGGCAGTTCCTCAGGGGTTGTGTAATATTAGTGTGGCGATAGGTATATCAACTGGAGTCTTGGAAAGTTGCCTGTGGTGATTATTTTCAATTCAAATTTTTGTGGCGGTTTTAGTTGAAGGCAGTTGCGACTTGGTTCGTTAAATGTAATAGGGGTAGTTCCTAGGAGTTGTGGAATAATACTGTAAGGGTAGATATATCAACTAGAGACTTGGAAAGTTGTCTGGGGTGATTCTTTCTAGTTTGAAATTTTTTGGCGGTT
>CAKNYM010051662.1:198215-209191 GCA_932195095.1 Andricus curvator | reverse complement strand
TATATATATATATATATATATATATATATATATATATATATATATATGTAATTATGGAATCTAATCTTTAACTTCTTTTTAATAAACTTTTTATTGAAGCATTTACGATAATATTCAAGCAATGAAACATAATTTGAAAAATAATCAATTCAAACTAAGATTTTGTTTAAAAAGCTTAATCAATGTTCTTTGATATTTTTGTTCAGCTTACACTTCGCATAAATTGTAAAACCTCTAGTAATTAATACAGGTTTATATCGCAGAAATGCAATGCTCTGCGTATTCTCAAGCACCTCAAAATTTAGTTTACTGTGGAATCCAAGAATTTACTGATGTATAAAATTCCAAGGATTCATTTGTGCCCCACTGACACGCAAATTGCTGATTACAAAAGCGTCGAGTAATCTAGTCAGTAGAGAAACTGGATTATCCTCGATTTAATTTTATTCACATTTCTCGGAAGGAAATTCCCCGGTAACAGGAATTTTACTCTAGGAAAGTTGTTCTCAATGATTAAAGATTTTGAAAAATACGAAATATTTCAGAATTTTAACTTTTAATTTCCGTTTATAATTGACAATTACTTTGGTCGATTGTCGGTAATTATATGGGCCGTACGTAAGTTTAGGAGTTTTAAAGTCTTAAATAATATTTCATTTAGTTATTCGAAAAAATAGTGAATGCTACATTTGTTTCTATTGTTTGAAAAACTTTTTTTCTGTTTTCAAAAGATCACGCTTTTTCGTCATAATTGGGCAAGTTTAACTGGAATGCTTTTTATTGAAATATTAATTTTGATTATAGACGAATAATTATTCTGTTATCCTTCTTTTTTATTAGAAACGATTTTTTATTCTAGAATTACAGGCTTACACAATTTTCCATCAGGAGTGTCCCCGCAGTAAACATCATTCATAAAGTTTGCTTCACCTAAATCCGAATATATTGGGATCCTAAATTCTAACTTTGCTCACCATCCCTAAATGTAGCGTACATCATCATTTCTAAATAATTTGTGTTTAATGCGGGGCATGTTTATGTCCAAATATATAGACTCCAAATTCCAGTAAACGATTATTGGTAGACTATAGACGATGGGAGAAGATGGCTGGAACATGAATTTCATTTTGATAATTTGCTAACTATGCAACAATAACTGCAGCAAATATCTTAATTAAATTTTATTTTTCAGACAATCGTAGCCATTAAAATTGTACTATGTTTATGTAATAAATATGAGGGTGACTCATGAAATTTATTTCTTTGAATTTGTACAAATTGAAACAGAAAATGTCCTACTTTTAGTGACAAAAAGATCCTCCATGTTCTTTAGATTAAAAAATATATGTAGAAGTCGTTAAGTGGGGTTTTAAGCGGAAAATAGGACCTTTAAACTTTTTAAATTTTTAATTTCTACAGTTTTAATTATCCAACCTTGTGCAATGCAGGATAAAATCCATATGTATTTTTTTTAAATGTTTAGTATACGTCATGATATTTTATTTCGCAGGGGAAGGAAAATTGTGCTACAAGGGAATTTTCAGCTTGTTTCTGTCGGTGCTTCCACATTTTAAATTTGTCGAGAGTAATTTTTTTTATTGTATGAAATTGTCCACAAAGCAGGTACATTTTATGCTGCTCTCCTGCGGTCCAGAAAACAGTTTATAGCGTGCTTATCTAGCGTGCTTTCTATACGCGCTTTGTAAACGCTAAAAAAAACATGTTTGCAATTTTTTGATACGCATAGTTATAAAATTTTAAGAAATTAGGAACTAATTTAGAACTGCTCCGTAGCAGTAAAAAAACTTTTTTGTAGGCTGTCGATTTTTTTGTAATGCACTCCCTAAACTTATTTAATTTGATAAAAAAATCAATGCGTATTTTTTTATTACAAAAAAAGTTTAAAACTTAGTTCTGGGGCCTCAAAGAGACCCACAATGATTAGAACGATTAATTAAAGTTAATATTAGTGAAAATATTAAGTGCCTTGCAAGAAATACAACTGATGGTATCAGATGCCAATAAAAAAAAACTTGACCCATTTAGAACACGAATGCTATCCCTACACGAAAAAAATGTGACTGTCTTACAGCACTTTTTGTCAGAAATGATGAAATTCGATTTGATGTGAAGGCATCATGGAACCAAAAAAATGTCCTCGACAACGAATTTGGAAAATTCACATGCTGAAGATGTGCGAAATTGATGTTTTATCAAAACTATTTATTTGCGTGCGAACAATCTGAATTGCTGCACCATTGAGATAGCATTGATAATTTATTTATCGCGATTGTCTGAAATTTGACACCAATAGTTTCTCAATTTATAGAAAACAAATTTTCATAAATTTAAGGAAACGGAATATACATCTTATAAATTGTCTCAAATAAAAATACAAATCTATAATATAGTTATGTTTTGTTAATGAGTGAAGTAATCTGCTGGTATTGACAGGGAGCCTAATTATTTTTTTCCGTGTAAGAGGTTAAAATATCCAATCGTGTTTTGAAAATTTGACGGAAAATTCTTATAGGGGCCAAAAAAATTTAAGGAAGCTAAAATTGTTGTACCTATGAATTGTTTCAAAAAGACTATTAGAATTGGAAGAAAAGAAGGATCATGATCTCTTTTAGTCATATTTACGAACTCGAGATTTAAAGGAGAGATGTTTAAGAAGGCTAACAATCTGCACTCTTTAAAGATACCCTTCTCAAATGTCGATTAAAGGAACCCGACTATTCATAGATAATCAATATTTGGATGTATCCTCAGCCGCGAAGATAGTTGAAGAGACGCGTGAGGATGTTTATCAGTCTGATGGGGGAATTTCAACATCATGGTTAAGCTCTAACGCTAGTGGGAAACGAACAAGAGGACGCCCGCCAAAATCATATTATTCTAGCACAGATTGCAATAGAAAAAATCAAGCACGCTCAAAAAGGAAATTCGATTAAATCTTTTTTAAAAGGAGCGCCGAGGGGAGGAAACTCCAACTTGATCCCAAGTACACAAACGGTTCGCCAACAGTAGCAACAACTCGAGTTACTCAAATTATGTATCCTCACAGTAACTTCGACTGTCAAGTTGCCTACAGTGTGGCTACGAGAGAATCTACTCTAGCTCTAATTCTCATTTTAAAAATTGTCTGTGCAATGTAAACGAAATAATCTTTGATGTGTCATCGAAATATATCTGGAATACTCGATAACTGTGGGAGGGAATTTTAACGGTAAAATTGGAGAAATGAATCAATTATAGGATGAAACTTTCTGTAATCATTTAAATTTGTATGACGTCAGAACAAGTCTGGTCCCTGAACAGAACAAAAGGAGAAAACAGATGGTAGAAAGCTTTAAAAGAATGGGGTTTTGCCTTTAATGAAAGAACTTAAAGCGACTGTCTAGCTCAATGTACGGTCCTAAGAGAAAAAAGTTATCTTGTCCTTGATTTCGCCTGGACTAATAATGTGTGAATTCAGTCAATCAAGGACTTTCAAGTGTTGAGGGTTTCAATTCGCTCTGATCACTTTCTTAAAGCGCTAACTTTATTTGATCACTCGTCTTTGAAATATACGAACGATACAAGTGTCCCCTTTTTTAATGGAATAATGACTCTTCTGATAAACATAAAGAAATTATTCAGTACTCTTGAAATGCTCTGAAATGTTAACGGTAGATGAGCTTTCAAACAATTTAATTGATGCTATTAAAGAGACGGCGATTGAACTTAACATGATTGTAAACCCGAGTAAAACCCTGAATCGTTCGAAACCATGCTTTTATGCAGATTGTAGAAGAAGTAAAAAAGAGCTGAAACAAGTACTTAAGAAGTGCCAGTAATAAAAATTCAATCTTGAAGTTGTGCTGATTTATACGCTTGGTAAAAAAGAACATGCAAAGTTATTAAATTCCAAGAAGGAAGATTATAAAAATTTCCTAATAGATTCTTTTGCGAGTAAAATGACTTTGAATAATTCTGGAAGATTCACATATTACTCTAGATGAAACTATTTGCAGCTTAATAGAATGTAAAAATGGTGAGGCTCCTGGGTCGGACGGTATTAGTTATGGCTTTTTTTTTTAAATCTGCCTATCTGATCTAGAACTTAAATTCGTTATTTAATAAAATAATTAATGAAGAAAATGTACCAATATAGTGGTCATAAACATTTCTTAGAATGATATACAAGAAAGGGGATGTAACTGATCCTTTTAACTTTCGCCCTGTTCCTTTAGTAACTTTAGTTAGCTGCGTCACAAATATATTTACGCATATTCTGAAGACATGTATCTCCTTCTAGAGTGACAGGCAAGTTTTACGAAGAGACTGAACGAAGGAAAACTTTTTGTACTCTATGTTGACAATAATGCAGCCTTTATCCTCAGTTAGTTATAATATCTTATGGAAGGAATTATTTTCGACAGGTTGTGAGTCGAAATTCATTAGATTAGTAAAAGGTATCTACTCTAAGGCTAATATTGCGGTCAAGGTAAATAAGGGTACCTCTAGATCAATAGACGTAACAAAAGGAGTCATGCAGGGTGAGGATCTACGTCCAACGATGTTTACATTTCTAATTGCTGATTTACAAGAATTTTTGTATGCCAGAGATATCATGGATGTATGAATAGACCATTTTATGGAAATATTGCTCTCAGCTTACAACCGAAGGTTTGGCTTCGTTTGTTGACTCCTTGTGGGAATGCGAAAGATTCTTGTAGGATTGTGGGATTACTGTAAGATAAATGATCTAGAAATCAACATAGATAAAACAAAAATTATAGTCTACAGAAAGGGAGGTCATGAGCATAATAAAAAATACCCACCTTTGATGTACGGAACTTCCGAGATTAATATTGTCAAAAGTTCTATCTACCTTGGCACACCATTCACCCAATCTGTGCTTTTTGTTAGGGCGAAGGATGAGTCTGTTCGTAAATCTAACCTTTCTGTAGGCTCTACGATTACTTTGATTCGTAGACTAAAACTCAACTCATGGAATCCTATTGTTCGACTTTTCGATATAGTCTTGTATCCCGCGTTTTAATGTATGGTGTGCATATATAGAGTTTCAGGTATTTAGATTTTATAGAAAAAGTCCAAACCACTTTTTATAAGAGTATCCTGCATGTTCCACAAAATACTGCTGGATATACTATTAGATTAGAAATAAGTCTATCTCAATTCGCATTCAGATTTGAGAGAACTGAATCAATTGAAAGTTGATTTATCAACCCTAGAAAAATACTACTGGGCCCACTAGATTAGACATATATTTAAAAAGATCGGGATAGAGGACTATTGGGATTTTCTTTCTCTTGCCTATCTATAAAAGAATAATTCGGCATGGATAATAGCTTATGATAGAATATTATATCTTGAGGATTTACAGAGAGCCCACTCATCTTCTTCTTTGTGCTTTATGCTTACTTAACCCTGCGAGAAGGACCTCGTAAATTTAAATAGAATGTCAATTTTTCAAAACTGTATGACTTTCATGTATAAGCGAAAGTAGAGATCAGTATGAAACAAAGAATGCCTGGCTGAATATTCTAGATAACCCTGATGAAAAACTATCAAATAAATTGTTACGTTCGTTAGTAAGATTCGCAAATGAGCATAACAATTAATTATAAAACCGAAGGTTTTTTTTGTAAGTAAGGTTTATCACATCTGGGGCAATGGTAACCAACAACCCTTAATTTTAGTTTGTTATCATAATAATTGTTATTTTTAGCATTGAGCTGTAACTTATTTGTATGAATCAGATGATTATCAAATACATAAAGCACTGCTACTAAGTAATTTTTTTTTTGATTCAAGATTCTTTGATTTCAGTGTACCCTAGTATGTATTTGCGGCAATAAAAATTAATTTCTGTTAGAAAAGATTGGGTTTTATTGCTTTTTGTGATAAGCTATCGGATAAAGTGGAATGTATGCGTGCAAAAGG
The DNA here is from genome assembly GCA_932195095.1 of Andricus curvator. Classification (NCBI taxonomy): domain Eukaryota; kingdom Metazoa; phylum Arthropoda; class Insecta; order Hymenoptera; family Cynipidae; genus Andricus; species Andricus curvator. The sequence continues at coordinate 203,239 of CAKNYM010051662.1, read as the reverse complement.
TAGAGAAAATAAATAAAGAGAAAGGAGTATTGCAATCGAACGCAGGTAAAAACGACACTTTAAGGGGAAACAAAAAGGAGAAAATTCCAACTGCTTTGATGCTAGGGAAGACGATAGGGGTTGTGCTATAGTAATTACGCTGAACATCGAAGGTCCTCAGCTGTGGAGCGTTTATCAACATCCAATAAATTTCCTGTTAGGCTTGTCTGTAGCTTGCCAAATATTTGAGAACAGAGACACAACATAGAATCAAAGACGGGTTAGTGATTGTAGTTCCATAAAAGACAATTTGGGTCAATATTGCATGCAAGAGAAAACATTTTTTTAAATAAATCTCTTTTCATCGCATAGCATGCAGTACTATACCAATTTAGAGCATACCAATTTTGACAACACTCACCTATGGTATAAACAATACGTAATATTTTTAAAAAATGTCACTTGTTAAAATACTGAACATTTTTGTATACAGCATTGTTTATAAATACCATGGTTCAGATGAAATTTATGAACTAAAACTGATTTTTCTGGAAATGTCAAAGTTGATTCCAAACTTCAAATACAGCTTTTATGTTTTACGGAAAGGGAGGGTGCATTAATTACGTAAGGATTTTTTTGGGGGCAGAAGATCCGGAAAATCTTAAAAATCCTTAGTTAGGGCGTTTCTTTCTAATAATTTTTTGAAAATATGCTTATTGAAACCTCTTTTCTCTGTTGAAATTACTTTTTATACTATTCTACACATTATAATATTATATCATTATGATTTGCTTTATTTCTTTCTTATTATGTAATATTCCATATTATGTATGTCCAATAAATATAGAGTCGAGCTCACTGGAAAACCGTGCAATCCTTTAAAAACCATGGAAATCCCTTAAAATCTCTCAACATCGGTTCAAATCTTTGAAATTTCATAAAATAATTTGAATTATTTACGATAACCCATGAAATATTTTAAATCAATGAAAATCTTTCTGAATCTCCTGAAATCCTTCAAATCTTTTGAAAGCTATTAAAATTACTCGAAATCCCTGAAAATCCTTTATAATATTCGGAAATCCTTTAAAATCCTGTGACTTCTTTTGAAATATATCGAAATCTCTTAAAATCTCTAAAAATCGGTTCAAATCGTTGAAATTCCTTGAAATAATTTGAAATATTTACGAGATCCCAAAAAATATTTTAAATCTGTGGAAATCTTTCCAAATCTCTTGAAATCGCTTGAAATCTTTTAAAAGTTATTAAAATTACTCGAAATCCCTTAAATTCCTTTATAATATTTGGAAATCCTTTTAAAATCCTTTAAAATATCATGACTTCTAATCTCTAAAAATCTTATTTAACTCCGAAATTGTACTAGGTAATTTCTCCAAACTCTTCAAAAAAATCCTAAAATGTCGAATTATAAAAAAGCTTTGGAAATCTCGTTCAATACCTTAAAATCCCTTTAAATTGGTTAAAATCCGTTCATATCACTGGGAATCTTTAAAAATCGGTTAAAATTTTTCAAATTTCAAAAAAGTCCGCGAAAACCTCTGAAAATTGGTTAAAATTCTTGAAATTCCGTGAAATATTTCGAAATATTACAAGATTCCGTGAAATATTTAAAATATTTAAAATCCATGGGAATCTTTCTGAATCTCTTGAAATCCCTTAAAATCGTCCATAATATTCGGAAATCCTTTGAAATTCGAATAAATCATTTGATTTACTACTAAATTCTCTTAAGTCCGTGGATGTACTTTTGAATCTTTGAAAATCTCTTAAAATCTTGTTACATTAAATAAAATCATTCAAACGCCACCAAATCTCTCAAAATCCGTTTATATTCTTTCCGTTAAAAATCCCCTGATATCCTTTAAAATTCGTTAAAATATTACGATGTCTATTGAAATCCTTAAAAATCCCGTGACTTCGCTTAAAATATCTCAAAATCTCTTAACATCCTTTTTAATCCGCGAAAATCGTTCTTAATTCCTTAAAACCTCGCAAAATCCTTAGAATTCCGACGAAATCCTTTTGTATCTTTTGAAAAATCTTAACATCTGATTAAACTCCTTGAAATCCCTTAAAATCTTGTAAAATGCCTTGCAAAATTGACACTCTTTCTGAGAGAGCACTAGATAATTTCTTTAAACCCTTTAAATCTGTGAAATCTTCCATAATCTTTTGGAAGCTTTGAAAGCTGTTGAAATCCCTTGAAATTTCTAAAAATCGTAGGAAATCTCTTTAAATTCTGTAATTTTTTTAAAATTCTTTGACATACTTTGTAGTTAAAACTTAAAATTTAAACCTCAAAATTTTTTGAAATACTTTCAAACCACGGAAAATTTTTCGAATCTATTGAAATCTCGTTTAAACTAAAAACAATTGATAAATTTTTGATATGCTAAGAGAAAAATATAAAATAATACACATAAAGGGGAAGGAGGGTCACAGAAATTTTACGAATCTATACAATAGGGAGAAGGGGGCGTAAATTTTCAACAATCATCCTTACGTGATTGATGGACGTTTCCAAACAATGTACTGGAAATATAATTTATTTAAGTTGTTAATGAAATCAATTTTAAGTTAGAAACCTAATGGATAAAGTATAACAAAAACAGATGTTCTGAATTACTTAATTAATTGAATACAATATTCGAAGCAATTTATATCAAAAGAAAGAAATTGTGTTTTGAATATTATTAGTTCTACGAGCGGAGGTTTGACTGGGCAGAAATAAATTATCTAATTAAAGCTTGATTTAAATGAACTAAAGCCAGATAGCTTCTAGTAAAGTGAGAATAGAAGGTCGATTTTTTTACAAACACTGCATTGGACATCAAAGGTGAAAATCAGTTAGGAATTCAGCATTGTGATCTTATAGAATAAAGTCCTTTGCAAGTCTTCCAATTATAGATATATAGTTTATCATTTAATTTAATATTCTTCCTCTCAAATTATAAGATATATAGAAAAATAAAATCTTTCTCAAGAAAAATGAAAAAAAGTAAATTCTTAAAATAATTTTTAGCCTAAAGCAGATTGAAAAACCTTTCACAACTTTTAATGTACAATTTTCAACTGCCTGCAGCGTTTTTATGCACCTTCAGGATGAAAAATATCTGTAGGATTTACTGTGTGAAATATAAATGAAACTGGCGAAGGGAGATTATAATGAATGATTTAATTTTTTTAAGAAATTCAGAAAATAATTACCCCTGGGAAATTAATCTTCCTCGTTACGCGGATAACCTTAATTATTTTTCACTTGAGGCATATTTAGAACCGTGTAAAATCGTAGCATGCGGTTAAAATTAAATGGAAGTAGGTAAGAGCACTGAGAGTAAATCGTGTCGATTATAAATCAGAAAGTTTTGCATGTGTACATGAGTAAGCATTAACGTCAGCGTAGTAAAACTTAAATACGAAAGTTTCATGGGGTTGCGAATATGAACATATATGTATAAGATGATGTGTATTATACTTGACGCCAGCTGTTGCATTAACTCGGCTTAAAATTCATTTCTCTAACTGAATGTGCCCTTTTATATAATGACGATTGATTTTTTCGTAAAAATATTTTCTCTGTGGATAAAAATGTATTAATATGTGAACCGAGGGGGAATTCTCTCGTCAAATACTGTATAGAGTAATCCCCATTACTCCTTATCACGCCTTATCACGCATTATTACACATTATTACCTAATTATTACGCGGATATTTCGGCGCTATTAAAGAGTATCGCAGCAATAGAATTCACTGAAACCAAAGTGTTAATTACTTGGATTTTTGGTATACTCTAGATTGCAAGATTGAAAGATTGCTAAATATTGCATGAGATTGCAAAAGATTCCATGGATTATAGGAAATTCATTATTTAATTGAAATACATATGAAAACCTGTTGTAATCTCTTAAAATCCCTTGATACACTTGAAAATATTTTTAATTTCAATAAAATATTTAATATCTGTTAAAATCCATTGAAATTTGTAATATTTTCCAAAATCCTAAAAACAATTGAAGGTCCCATTAATCTTAATCTTCTCTCCTTGAATGTGTAAATTAGTTTAAATTTTTATAAATGCCATAAAATCATTTAGAAAAACCCTTAAAACCCTTGGAAGTCCCTTGAAATTGGTTGAAATCCTTTTAATCCTTTAAAATCTCCTGATATGTTTGGAAATCTTTAAAATTTCGTGATATTTTTATGAGATCTGACGAAATCGTTTAAAATCTATGGAAATTCTCCGGAATTCAAATTAAATTAAACTTATTCATTGAATTTATCTAAAAAACCTTTTAAATCACTATCAAAATTTAAAATCCTTTAATCTTGTGAAATTCTTTAAAGTACCTTAAGATCCCTTGAAATAGTTGAAATCGCTAAGGATCTCTTCAAATTTTATTTTCCCAAGTTTACTAGAAATATCTGAAAATCTTTAGAAATCCTACAAAATTCTTTGAATCCTATAATATTTTTTCGTAAGGGGGATTACAAGGTATTATAAAAGATTGCATGGAATTGCAAAGGATTACGAGGGGTTGCATGAGATTGCATACAATTTTTTTTATAATATCAATGCTGAGGGACTAATAAAACAGAGTAAAACAAGCACTTAATCAACTAAAAAACGTTTACAGTGGCAAATTCGTTAATTAACGTTAGTTAACAAATTATTAGTTCAAAATATTGATTAAATATCAGTATGAACTTGCTTTCGACATAACTTATTGAGAAAAACCAAAATTTCCCAAATAAATGTTCCTTTGGGGCATTTGTTTAATATATTTGTTACAAACAATTAAATATATTCTCTCTTGATAACTACAAATCTGATACATTCGCGCACTGTACTGAATTATTTGTTTATATAAATTGTTTATAACAATTAACTTGTACATTCAATTAAATGTTTATGTTTCTTAAGTATATGCATACATTATGATCAATAGCGAGTTTCTGAAGCAATTTTCTTTTAGATCAACAATCATATTTTTCAAATTGCTAATTTTGTCAATATATTTTATAT
>CAKNYM010051662.1:164875-193215 GCA_932195095.1 Andricus curvator | reverse complement strand
TTTCTTAGCTGCTTTTATTTACTATATATAGTCAAAAAAATGTTTGGCCCAAAACTTTTGCACACCACTGTAGACCCCTTTTTGACAAACACTTTCAATCACATAAAAAAAAGTTAATCAAAAGCATTTAAAGAAACGCAGAAACTTCAATGTAAGCGTACGGGCAAATAAATTACTGCAACAAACTTTATTATTATTCGATATTAATTTGAAAATGTTTTTTCGATTCAAATTTTATAAACAATACTTAAATGATCAATTATTTCTATTTTTAAATTTGGGTGCGGAAAAACACATGTCTTAGGAAAAAATGTCATCGTTTGCTCTTTTTTACGAGAGCACGAAGTTACGAATTGCTTTGATGTAAAAAATAGTACCGACTTTGATACCTTCTTCGGATAGTCTCAAGGGACTTTCGTCTATTTGAAGTGGAAGATATTTGGGACGATGCGCTTTTCTTAAATTTGGGCTCCGTTTGACCTGTTTATCGAATATTTGTAACCAGGACGAGCCCATAATCGCAATTCGCAACAGTCTTTTGGAAGAACATAAAGGGGAGAACCTCAGTTCAACGAGCTCACGAGAGTTCAATATGCACATTATGTGGAGTTGAAATCACCCATCTCTTCCTTTGTTTGATTACATGAATGTGTGAATGCTTTTCCTACTATTATTAATCGAATGGACTAATTATGTCACATTTTATTTGAAATTTTTGATCAGACCTTTTGCATATCTAAAACATTCAATTGAAACGTTAATCGTACAATTCGAATAGAGCGCTCAACAAATTTAAAAATTCAGAACGTTAGATGGTAAGTGATTTTCAAGATAATTAAAAAAAATGGATAAAAACACGTAATTAAACTTTTTATTTAGAAAAATGTACTCTCATCACAAAACAAAGTTAAAGCTCATTTATTGAACTAAAAAACTGACCACGCGATAGAAGAAACTAAGCTCAAGCTTTCTTTGTAGCTTTCTCTTAATCTCTGTCAACCTTTAGCGTATCAAAATTGGAAATGTTTAACGAGATTAATTAACTGAAATAAATTCTGATTTTCTTTGTTTATTTATTTTTCATTATCATATTGGCAAAGATTATTTAATATTCTCTTAAGAATATTAGGGTTGAACGAAGAAAAATTTGGAATCTAAAAAAAAGCCTAAGCACGAAAAAGTTTCATTTTAACTAGATAGGAGTGACGAGCTCGTTTGGACTTAGTAAGATTTATTTAACTAAAATTACATAAACCATTACCAACATTTCGTTACCAGTACTGCTACCCGCATCAGAGGGACAAAATGAGGATACCAGCGCTGGTACAGAAACGTTAGTAAAGGTTTATATAATTTCAGTTTAAAAAAAATCTTACTAATTCTCCAACCTACTCAATTTTGAATATTTGCACGAGAAAAGAACAAGTTCTGATGATTTGAGGCAGGAAACAAACAATCATTAACATACTGATCTAATATATCATACAGTATACACTAAATTTTGTCACCTTGATAAGGATACCAGCGCTGGTACAGAAACGTTGGTAAAAGTTTATGTAATTTCAGTTAAATAAATCTTACTAATTTCAAACGGGTTGTCACTTAAACCTACTCAATTTTGAATATTTAGATGTAAAAAGAACTAGTTCTGATGATTTGAGGAAGGAACCAAACAATCATTCAGATATTCCTCTATAGCATGCACTAAATTTTTATTACCCCGATGAGGGTATCAGCATTCGTACCGAAACCTTGGTATTGGTTTATATAATTAAAAAAAAAAATCTTAAGAAGTCCAAAAAAGGTCTTCACTCCAGCCTGTTCAATTTTGAATATTTGGACTTAAAACGAACAAGTTTCATTTTAGGTCCCTTATAAACTGTATAGGTAAATTTGAAAAAAAAAACAATCAATATCCTAGGATTCGCGGGACCAAAATAAGTATGAAAAATGCGTTTTGGAAGAATCCTAAATGTTAATTTTTGTCGTAATCTACATAATATGCCAACCCCCCGGTTCAGTTAAATGAATACAGGTTGACAAAATTTGAGTCTATGTTTTTGATTCGGTTCGTAAGTACAATATTTACTTTCTTTCCATAAACATATCTTATGTAGAAATTTGCGTTTTTCTTCTTGGTACAGAATTGTACTATCTTTTTAAGAAACATAGGGAGGGTCACAAATGGCACATGAGGTAATGTGGCGCATTGGGTCTATATTTTTGGTTAAGGTAGTACATTTGGGGTGATATGGTGCAACAAAATATTCGGTTATATGACATGAGGTTATATGGCATATTGAGCAATATGGCACATAGGATAATATGTCACATGAAGTAATATGATACATGGGGTAATGTAGCACACGGCGTAATGTGGGGCATAGGGTAATGTAATCTTTTCTAAAAACATTCTCGATTTCTGAAACAGCGGAAGCGGAGGGGGGGGGAGATATTTTATAATAAATATAGATTTATGTTAAAATAATATATAAATCTTTTTTTTTTAATTTTTAAAGACTTATTCGGAATACTAGTGAGAATTTGAAGAGAATGAATGCCTTAATGCTGTGAGGGACAAAGATCAAAGATTCTAAAATGGATAAAATAATGAAGTCGCGGGTGGTTATAAAGTGATATGATTAATTTTTCAACCGTCGTTTATTTTCGCACATTAAACGAATGAGGGTACTTTGTGAATGTGCATTAAGCTTCTGCACCAAAGCGTGCGAGGTTTACGAAATCCTCCTTTATTGATTTTCAGTTCAATTAATTTCCCAGAACATGCGGCGAAATTACACGCAGAGCTGGACCATTGTATATTTGCTCTACATACAGTCGACAGCACTTGCATCCGTTCAACCATCAGTGACTCTCAACTTTACGCTATTCCCAAAGGTTAAATAAACTTTGAAATTAATTGATTCTCAGTGCAGTAAGCCATTTGAGTTTTCATTATAAAGTAATTAGGATCTCAACATATTGTTATAACCTTCATAGTTTCGCAAATAATGCAAAGGACCCTGCAACAAATGTACAGAAAATGGCTTTTTGTCAAAATATCTAATTATATCTTTTTTTATAACTTCGAACGTGCAGATCAATAATTCAAAAGAAACCTGCAAGAAAAATGGACAGTTTGCACTCAAATGATTGACAAACTTCCAATTTTTGCATGCGTATTTCAATAGATAACTTCATCTATTGTTGAAATGTTACCTTCTCAGAAAACTTTTTGTTAGATTTGGCTAAATTGTTTTGTGTATACGAGATGTTTGAGGTTGCTTTAAACATCACCTGAACATTCAAGCAATAGAACTGACAGTTCCTAGCAACCAAAACGAAGAGATATTTTTTTAGTAAACTATTAGGGTGATAAATGACTTTAAAATAAGTGTAGAAAGCACAAACTACCAGAAAAAGTGTTCCAATTTATTTTTAGGGTAGTTTTAACATCCCTTAAACATTCAAACCAGGCGATCGATATGTCCAAAAAGGCAAAACCACAGAAGTCTTTTTATTATAGTAGTGATATTGGAAATCGATTGACAATAAATGTGAGAAATATACCCTGGCAGGGAATAGATACAAAATCACAGAAGATTTTTTAATTATACTATTGGTGTCGGTAATAAATTTTCAAAATACAACCTCCTAAAAAGGTTCAAGACCATATTTCAAAAGAACGATATTCAACCGTATTTAACGTTAAAACAACCCTTAAAATAAGTTCAACTCCTTTTCTTGTCAGGATACGTTTCTCACATTTATTGTAAATTGATTTTCACCTGGAATAGTATAATAAGAAAAAACTCCTGTGTTTTTTTTTTGTTGGAAATGTCGACTTTCTTGTTTCAATATTAAAAGGATGTTAAAACAAGCCATAAAATAAATTCAAGCACTTTTTCTGGTAGGGGACGCTTCCTGCACTTATATTCAAGTGATTTTTTTACCCTAATAGTTTAATAAAAAAATTCCCTCAGGTCTGGTAGCTAGTAAATTCGGTTTCCTTGCTTAAATGTTTAGGGGATGTTAAAACAACTCTCAAACTTCCTGTATACACAATATAGTGGATCTTTTAAGTTTATGGGTACACAAATTTTGTTTCAATTAGTCTGCCCTACAAAATGTGAAGTATTTAGCCAAATCCCACAAAAAGTTTTTTAACAAAATAAAATTTCAAAAATAGATGGATGTTTCTATTGAAATAGATGTAAAAATTAAAAGTTCGGCAAATCTTTGATTAAAAGCTGACCATTTTTCTTGTAATTTTCTTTTGATTCATTGATCTGCATGTTCGAAACTACAAAAAATATGTATAATTAGACATTTTGACAAAAAGCCATTTTATGTATATTTGGTGCGAAGTCCTTTTATGTTAAAAATTTGTATGGCAGAAAAAAATGCCATTTTTAAATAATATTATTTGAAAAGATTATGATTCAAAAATTTCAAATCATTTGATGGGGTTTTCAAAAATGGCAAACTCAACGTATTTCCAAAATAGTCAAAGGCTCAATAATTTTTTTTCAAATGGATCTTAAATATATATTGGTTTGTAAAAAAACTAATAGTGCTCGAAATGGCAATGTCTCGCATCGTTCAATGGTTAGACTACCCAAAATTTCATATATCAGATACATTGTATCTGATACATGAAAGTTGTATCTGATACAACCTAAATCAGAATATTCCAGGACAATTGGTTACAACATGAATAAATTCAAAAAACGTTTTAAATTGATAAATTACGTTACAAAAATAGACCTATAGTGTTTTTTGATACTTATATAGTCATATAAGCAATAAAAACTAAATCATGTATAAGTAAAATGTGGGTTATCGTTACAGCTAATTCTTTCTTCTTTCCTTATTATTTTCTTACTTTAATAGAAAGATATTTTCGTAAGAGTTTATTATGTTAATATTATTATTTATAATAAAAAAAGTTGCGTTTTCTATCAGTCTTGACTTTCTCTTCCTTTAAGTACTGTAAAATGGTTTAATTTTGTACTTATTTCAGTGTAGGATACACGCACATGCAACTATACTTTGCCATCACCATATAAAAAAATTCATAGGATCTAAATAAGTCGAAAACTTCAACCTCAGGACTATGATACAATCAGAAATTTACTATAAAAAGTAAAAAAATTCTTTTCCCCAAATACCGTGATTAAAAATAACAAAATTATCGAGAAAGAAATTTCTCTGAGTTTTAACTCTCATGCTGAAATGAGTAATTTTACGCAGCAAATAACAATTTCTAATTTAAATTTATGACCACAGATTTCTCGGGCCTGCTTATGAATTCCCGGAATTTTCCAGAGTTTTTTAAAGTGCCCGGAAAATACCCGGATTTCTGGGATCGCTAGACGGAGAAAAATGGATTGTCAAACTTGGAGTGTCATCATTTAGATGGTCAGTTTGATCTTCTGAAATCTAGATAGTACTAAGTACCTTCCATACTTTTTTGTTCAAAGTCAGGTAGACCATAATTTTATAGTCTGTTTGAATATCCACATGTGTTTTGGACTCACTATCAGGATAATCAAATTGATACTCTGGGATTCTCAATCGATCATGGTCAATCAGAAGTGGTTGCGTCAGAACTTCTACCCAACGCCGAGCTAACACACCCGACACCCGAAAAGCATCTTCGGAGCGAGTGACGTTCGGCGGCATGTTTGTCGCGTTAGACAAACTTTAATTAGTTTCAGTCACTTATTGATATTTCGAACATGTGTAGAGAGTGGAGAAAATGTATGGAAAATGATGGAGTGTGGATTAAGTGGTTTTGGTTTTGATTTTCAACGTCAAATTCTATGCTAACGAGGGACTAAGGACTAAGGCGTCACTCAGCAATCAGTGCGTATTCTCCATATTCTCGATCAAAAACATGCTCAAAATTTCGTAATTCGTTGATACAGAAACAAGACTTGCGAGATTTTTGATAAGCATTTATATCCTCTTCTGAATTTTTCAGTGTTAAAAATATTTTAATTCAATACAGTGACGCCGTTTCCTTAGCCTCTCGTACTTGAAGTAATATGTTGTCAAAATGTTTGTGCATAATATGCAATCATGTAATCATGTTAATCTTCAAAAGTAATGAATATGCTTACAGACTTGATGGATTTTATATCAATTTTCATGTTTTTTAGTTTTTATTTATTAATTTAAATTTCCATCCCTCTTCTCTCTTACTCTCATGAATATATGTGTGAATAGGTGGAGGACAACAGGTACTAAAGTTGATACTCTGGTATCATTAAGTTAACATACAGTGGAGCTAACCATCAAATTTTGACACTCCACGGATGGTACGATACACCATCTGAACATCTAGGGAGCTGTCTCATTAAAGCTCAAATATAGTCAGCTTGACACTAGAGTCTAGATTGGAAAAAACGTCCAATTTTGATGTCTGCGAACAATTGGAAATAACTCTGAAATTAATTAACTAACCCAGACAGAATCCATGAAAACATGATAAATATTAAAAAAATACTACGAAGACTTGCCTTTAAAATGAGCCAAATACCTTCAATTTTTAAAAATTATTTCCAGAGTGATTCCAATTTTTCGAAAACATCGAAATTTGACATTTTTTTGTCATATTATTTATCAAATTGGCATTCAAATAATTTTGCACAAATTAAATTAATTATTGTAATAAGACAAGAGAAAACTTTATTCAGTTTTCAAGGTATAGTATTTTTTATCTTCACACCTGTTTTTCTCGTGAAAAAAATACGTGATGCCTTAATTTCTAATGAGAAAATATGATATAGTTCAGGGTGGCGACCTGGTTTCTTTCACATTTCTCTAAGGTGGGAATAAATGAAGTAAATCAAGATTTACCGCATACGATCTCCTATCTTTTACTTTTTTTCGAGATAGTAAAAGAAGAGTATTGGAATTTGTAGGAGTGCATCATGGATTTAGATAACGATGGGATCAAGATACACGAGTTTTATGCGTATTGAAAGCTCCGAAGGGAGGAGAAAACTGAGAACAGAGGGCTCAAGACTCAGAAATCACCCAGTAATGAGATCCTCTTCACTTCCCTTCTTAAGAAAATTCACAAGGCAAAATGGTTTCTTCACTTTTCATTAACAAGACGTATACAAATGAAAATCTGACATTTTCTATTTCAAATATTTTTCATTTCATTCTATATTTTACGATTAGAAAAATGTTATTTCAACATGATGCGAATTGTATAAACAAAACAGACGTAGAAAGGAAGTATAAAATAGAAAGTACGGACGTCAGTCAACAAAAAATGTATGCTGAAAAATTGAAGAATCAGAAAAATTCTGAATATTCAGTTTAGTCAGCCCTTCGTTTGCTGAAGGTTTCAAAATCGTTATGAGTATGCTGATTCAACATTTACCACAAGCCAGAAGCTAAAATTGAAATGGAAAATTCAAAACTGTTATAGCAGCTCTAATTTCCTGTTTGTAAACGGTTCATCATTTTACAATTGCCTTGTGCAATATTCAATACTTTGGTAATTTTCTAATAAAATAATCTCAGCTTTCATATAATTTTGGTGGTAAAATTGATTTAAAAATTTACTCGTTTGAATTTGCATTGCTAATAAAGGTTTATCTCAATTTTATAAAAATAATGTTTCAAAACAGTAATATATTTGATAATAATCTAACACTCATTCATTAATTTTGTCCACATTGACGCTTCTATGTTTCCGCTCGCTTTTCGCGTGATTTTTATCTTACGACATTTTCTATCATGTCAATGTGACAGTTTATTAGTATACGACAGTTTGACATCTTATAAAATTCTCTTCAACAAGGAGTTGTTGTCCTTGCATGGAACTGCCGTATCATTGATTTTCAAGTTATTCATTTTTATACAATTCAGATAAAAATAAGTGAATTTCAAATGGTGAACATGTGACTGATTTCTTTTTAATGCAGAAATGTCATTTGTTAGTTTAGAAAAATCTATACAATCATTTTGAATGTCACCTGATACTTCATGATATAATAGATACCTGATAATAATTCAATTATTTGCATTACTTCTCTAAAAACGGAAGAATTTTCACAACGCAATCTCATTGATTTAAATTAAGAGAATCAAAAATGAAGGAAAAAAATAAATTGGTCTTTTTCGAATTAGGGAGTTCTTTTTTTTTACTGAAAATAAATCTGAGGGATTTTCTTTCAATACCTTTAGTTTAGAAAATTGGAATTGCGACTTTTTGCACCTAGTTTGCCCCTAGGGCAGAATCTAGAGAAAAAATTCTACAAATATTTTAACTATTTAGAAGATTACTATGGAGATATATATACCTTATATATATATACCTTTGAAATAATCTCAAGAATTTGAAAGATTGTACATTTATTTTTAGAGTTATTCCAATTTTTCAAAAATACCGAAATATTTTTTTTCTTATATCTTTTTATGAAATTGCCATTTTGCCTTCAACTATCACTTATTAGATGAAGCATTTTATTATCTTTCGTGCGATTAGGCGGGAAAAATTTAACGGTAATATTATACAAATAAAAATATTTCAGCAACATTTAAAAAACAGGCGTGTAGATCATTACCGCCGGCAGTATATTATCATGAGTATATCAATTAAAAAAATGTTCTCATTGCAGGATTTTTAAAGATTTTTTTCAGAAAAAAAAGAACCCTAGCTGAGAAAATAGTTTAATTTAATCTTTAACTTCATTTTTCGAGGTCAAATTTTTTTAACAATGTTTATGATTAGTGGAAACTGTATACAGTTTTCAATACTTGTTTCTGGAATTGTTCAAATTTGACGGCATTTGATTTAAAAATATTCAATTTTTTAGGTTTCCAATTTCAAATTGAAGAAAATTTCAGAAAAATACGTTTATAAATTTAAAACGTTTTAGATCTAACAATTACAAATTAACAGATTTAAAAAATAAAATTTTCAAATGCAAGCTTTAAAAATGAAATAATTTTAAAGAGGCCTGGGAAATGAAACTGTTTTAAAATTAAGTTTTCTAAACTGCGCAATCTTAAACATGAACATTATATAAATTAATCATTTTAAACTAAAAACTTCAAATAAAATTGGAACAAAAAAATGCTCTCCTTTCATCCCAAGTCAAATATTAAAAATAAAAAATTTTATCCCATTCAACTCACTAATACTGTTAAAAAAAAATTCCCTCTCCCAATTCAGAAAAAAATTCGAAATTAAAATTTCCTCCCGTGTAACTTAATACAAATGTTAAAAATACAGAATGTTGCTCTTACAATTCAGAAAATAATTGAAAATAAAAAATTTCCCTAATTTTTTATTTTTTAAAAATGTAAAAATTACAAAGTCTTCCTCCTGTAGCTCAATAAAAATATTAAAAATACAAAATGTCCTTATTCCAATTCAGAAATAAATTGAAAACCAGAATTCCCTTTTTCAATTCAGAAAAAAATTAAATATCAAAATTTCCTCCACTTTCCAATTAAATGAAAATGTTGAAAATAAAAAATTTCCCTCTTCCGATTCAGAAAAAGATTGAATGTAAAAAATTCTTCCCTATCAGCATACGAAAAATGTTGAAAATAAAGAATCTGCCCGCTCCAACTTAGCAAAAAAAAACATTCTTTTTATAAAAAAACTCCCTTCTCCAATTCAAGATAAAAATAAAAAATAAAATGTCCTCCCTTCTGACTTAATAAAAATTTTTAAGAAATAAATTCCTCTTTCAATCCAGAAACAAAATTTCAATTGAAAAAACTCATTAAAAATTGAATAATTACAATTGTCAGAAGTATAGTATTAACAGAGTTATAAATTCCAAAAAAGATGGCAGTTGAGAAATAATGCTCCATACATTAAAGAGCTTCTAATAATTAATTTTACATTATTAAAAATTTTATAAATTTATGATTTTAGAATTTTTTAATTTAAATTTGAAAAACTCTACTAGTTTTGTTACTTTCTGAAGGTTAATAACTTACAAATAATAACGTTTTGAAGTTCAACGATTGAAGTTAATAACTTTAAAATGGCACGTAAACAAAAAACGAATTTTCTCTCTTAATAAATCCAACGACTGATATTCTATATTATATTTTATTTGAAAAAATTAGTAATGATAAGCATAATAATCAATCAAATTCATATTTGTCTTTAGAAAAAAAACGTATAGATATTAATTATTTGATGCGTATCTGTTAGATATAATAATATGTTGAATTATTTAACTCATTGCAAACATTTTTTTAACTTACAATATTTGAAAACTTGTTATCATGGAATTTTAAATTGTTTAGGTTTTTAATATTAGGAAATGCAATTCCAGGATATACAAATCTAGAATACTGAATGAATTTACTGCTGGTATAATTTATATATTTAAATGCTAAATTCAATTTAAAAGTTCAATCGAAGATCAGAAATTGTCTGAGAAATATGTCCATTGTTCAAGAGATAAGAAGGGAGACATTTTATCGAGTAGATCTTGAAAGACTCAAATCTGCCGGATTTTCTTTTCTATATTTCTAGTCGACGACTTCAAGCAGGTCCTCTTTGTGGGACAGACTTGAATTATTTCGAGGATTTTCGATATGAACAATATATCCTGTTGGGATCTGAAGGGAATGAATGGCCAATATCCTGGAAACGTCGAATCAGCCAAATCGAACATACAAAGCTTCCCTGACAGTACTGTCGTATACTGTGCGCAATGGGACTTCAATGAATGGCACATACAATTGACAAGTTGCAGGATCAATTTCTTATTTTCGGATTAATCAAAAATTGGGCCATGTCTATGCGCACCGAAATTTGTATCATATTATATTTTATCAATTTGTACAATAGCTAAAGATGTAGTTCAGAGATATTCGTACGGAAAATTGTTATTTTACAGAACAAGTCTGTTATAGACAAATTAACAAAGTTAAGATCTCTTCTCTCTGAAAAGCATATGTGAGGTTTGAACTGGCCACATCCTTAATTGACTGATATTAAGTCGATACCCCCCCCCCCCCCAACAGAATATTTGAACTCTTAATCAAAAAGTTAAATTTTCAACCCAAAAACACGAATTTTTTCAAAGACTCTTGAATTTTATACAATAAAGGTAATTTTAAACCAAGGAACATGGATTTTCAACCAAGAAAGATGACTTCTCTACGATTAGAGATGAACTTTTAATCCAAAAGGACGCATTTTCAACACATCATTTGAATTTTTGACCCAAAAAAATGACTTTTTCAAAATAGTTGAATTTTCAAACTGCAAAGATGCATTTTCAACCAACTGGTCGAATTTTCTAACAAAAAATATTAAAATTGAACAAAAAACAGTTAAAGTTTCAAGCCAAAAGGTGAATTCATTAGAAGACAGTTGAATTGAATGAAAAAAAGTATTTTTTAACAAAATAGTTTAATCATCAACTGAATAGATGAATTCTCAATCAAGAAAAATAAATTTTAAAGCAAATAGTTGATTTTTCAACTAAAAAACATATTTTTTGAACCAAAAATGGAATCGTCAAATTTTCAGTTTAAGAAATTTATATTCAACAAAAAATAACGAATTTTCAACCAGTTGAATTCAACAAAAAAATACGAATTTTTAACCAAATAGTTGAATTTTCAAACAAAAATATGAATTTTCAACAAACAAGATCATATTTCCAACCAAGAAGATACATTTTCAACAAAATACATTAATTTTCCACACCAAATAGTTGCATTTTCAACTAATGAAGAAAAAATTTTCACCAAAAATGGAACAGTTAAATTTTTAGATTAAAAATTAATTTTTAAGAAAAAAAAAGAATTTTCAACCAAATAGTTTAATTTTCAACCAATAAGATGAATTTTTCACTAACAACGAAAGGTTGCGAGATGCGGGTCGCCGATTTGTCTGGGGTTTTACAGGGTTGAAGCCTATAAAAATCCATTAGGTTATCACGTAGATTACGAATCTCAAAACGAAAATAATCCATCACATCAAGTTTTTGAAGAGAAACGGGGTGAAGAAAAATTTGTTAAACACTAATGACAAGCCGAAATATTTTACGATTTAGTCAAGGAGAAAACGAAGAATATAAATGTAATCGCTATTGGCTTTTAAAAAACATTTTTATCAGGAAACTCATTTTTGTTAATAAATACTTGTTCTAATTTATTATATAATGCCTCTTAATAGAATTCTTTGTCTTATTGTAAAATATTCACAAATAATTTTCAATAAAAATTAAAAATTTATATATTTTTTTTCACAGAAATAATTCAAAGTTCCAAACATTTCTTATATATTGATTCTAGATTTTAGAGCATTTAAAGCATTTAAAGCATTTGACTGTGGAGTTTCATGTACGTTTCCTTATGGTTAGATGATTTTTTATAATTATTTGAAATATATTTTTTAAATTATATTAAACAACAGCATTTTACATTTGAAAAAATGATCAAATCGCAAATTATTTTATAAATAAATTAAATTACATAAATGTTTTAAATTATGTAATTTATTGAATATAAAAAAATATTACTTATTATTACCAGTTGCAAACAATTTCAGATAGTTTAAAGCTTGTGTTTTTGTAATGAAATAGCATAAGAGATATAAAACAATATTTTAAGACATGAGAATGACAAGATAGGGACCAATTTTTCGAATTTCAGTTTTTAACGTTTTCAAGTAATTTAGGACATTATTCATTAATACATATATTGGAATATGTATAAATCGTGTCATCTTTCATTCGAAAAAATGAATTTTAAAAATTATGAAAATCAAAACTTTATATTATATCTTTATATAAAGTTTATATTATTCCTTTTCATCTTTAATAGAGCGCTGTATTTCGTAAAATCTTTGTCAGAAGAAGTAAAAAATGATTGTTTATTTTTGTTTTTACTTTTTCAACCCCGTTTCTCCTCAAAAACTTGATGTGATAGGCCTACGCCCTACAGTAATGATATGACTCTCCGTTAGTCACAAAATTAATGACGGATTGTATGTATATAAAGTGCCAAGTTCGGGGGTCCGGGCTCGACAGAGTGTGGAGTTGAGCGCTCGAGCATAAATAATCAAACTTCGATATCTCGGAAATTTATTAAGGCTCATTGGATCGAAAAAGTACGCACCCAATGGATTGAGATATACTTTCACCCTGCAAAGCACCAGTCAAATCGGCAACCCGCATCTCGCGACCTCTTCTTGTAAGAATATAAATGTTCTACCAAAGAAGACGAATTTTCAACGAAATACATCAATTTTCAACACAATTGTAGAATTGTAAAGTCAAAAAGATGAATTATTCACAAAAGAGTTGAATTTTCAACTCGAAAATATGATTTTTCTACCAATTAGTTGAAATTTCATAAAATAGTTCAATTGTTAACCAACTGAGTTTTCAACGTAATAGCTTAATTTTCTACCAAATTGTTGAATTTTCAAGCCAGAAAGACGAATATTTCACCAAAACAGTCTATTTTAATCCCGAAAATATGAATATGCAACTAAAATGATCGAATTTTGTTAACAAAAAAAAAATGAATTCTCAGCGAAACATATAATAATATAGTTAATATTTCAACCAAAAAAAGGTTTTACATTGAAAAAAAAACAGTTGAATTCCAAGAAAAAATATGAATTTTTGACAAAATAGTTGCATCCTCAACCAAAAAATATTAATTTTTAACTAAACAGTTGTATTTTTAACGAAAAAGGATAAATTTTCAATGAAGAAGAAAAGATAAATTTGCAATTAAAACTATCAATTTTCAATCAGAAATGAATGAGTTACATTTTTAGTTAAGAAAATTAATTCTAAACCAAGAAAAACAAATTTAAAAAGAATAGTTCAGTTTTCGACGAGAGATGATTAATTTTCTAAAAATGGAATAGTTAAATTTTTAACCAAAGAGATGAATCATTAAGCAAAAAAATAAATTTTTAACAAAGTAGTTCAACTTTCAATCAGGCTGTTGAATTTTTTAACAAAAAAAAAACTTTTAACAAAATAATTGCATTTGCAACAAAATAATTAAAGGACCCCGTACCAAATGTACAGAAAAAAGCCTTATGATAAAAAATTAAAAAAAAAATTTTTCTTGTATTTTCGAACCTGCAAACTAAAAATTCGAAAGAAAAATGTCAGAAAGATGGACAGTTTTTAGACAAACACTTGTCCAAATTTTCGATTTTTACATGTATTTTAATGGAAAAATGCTTATTTTAGCAAAATGTTTTTTTTTTCTCAAAAACGCTATGATAGATTTGACTAAAACTTTTATATTTTGACGACCAGGCGTACCGAATCAAAAGATTCATACCCACGAGCTAGAAAGATTAGCGATTCTTTGGGTATACAGCATGTTTTTGGGGGTGTTTTTGTACCCTAAACATCCAAGTAACATATGTAAATCATCCTTTCTTAGTAACTAAAATCAATAGAGATTTTTATTCAACTGCTACGGTATGAAACGACTTTCCAATAAGTGAAGTAAGCGTACATAGCAAGAATATTTGGACCTAATTTTAGGGGATGTTTTACTATCCCTTAAACAATGACTCAGATATAAAACTCACCCAGGCTACCCCTAAATATTTTTAAAATTCAACAAAACCAACCTAATTCAAAAATCCGCCCAGTTTTTGCTGATAATAATTTCAATTGATGCCAAAGGGGCACACATAAAGTCTCAACCCGTCAGCATATGTCGAACTCACCCCAGCCACCCCCGAATATTTCAAAAATTCAATAAAATCACCCTGATGCAACAATTACCCTAATACAACAGGTTTGCAGAGGTTGGTGCAAGTTCGTAACTGGGGTGAGTTCTACATGTTCTGACGGGTTGTGACATTTTTTTGCCCCTTTGGCATCAACTGAAAACATTGTCAGAAAAAACCTGGCGTACTTTGGGATTAGGGTGATTGTATTGAATTTTAAGAATATTTAGGGGTGACTGGGGTGAGTTCTATATGTGCTGAGGTTTTGAAACATTTTTTTCCCCTTTGGCATCAACTGAAAACATTTTCAGAAAAATCCTGGTGTACTTTGAAATTATGTTGATTTTATTGAACTTTTAAAATATTCGGGGGTGGCTGGGGTGAGTTCTACATGTGCTGAAGGGTTGAGACTTTATGTGTGCCCCTTTGGCATCAATTGAAATTATTATCAGCAAAAACTGGGCGGATTTTTGAATTAGGTTGGTTTTGTTGAATTTTAAAAATATTTAGGGGTAGCTTGGGTGAGTTTTATATCTGATGAGGGGTTGAAAGTGCTTTAAGGAGTTTTTAGGGTTGTACGGGACTATTTTTTGTCATAAAATAGCAGCTTTCATGCATTTAAAAATAAAATTATTTTTCGTTATTAATTAATGCGTTAGGAACTTCAGACTCATTGTTTAAGGGATGGTAAAACATCCCCTAAAATTAGGTCAAAACATTCTTGCTATGTACGCTTACTTCACTTATTGGAAAGTCGTTTCATACCGTAGCAGTTGAATAAAAATCTCTATTGATTTTAGTTACTAAGAAATGATGATTTACATATGTTACTCGGATGTTTAGGGTACAAAAACACCCTCAAAAACATGCTGTATACCCAAAGAATCGTTAATCTTTCTAGTTCGTGGGTATGAATCTTTTGATTCGGTACGCCTGATCGTCAAAATATAAAAGTTTTAGTCAAATCCATCATAGCGTTTTTGAGGAAAAAAAACATTTTGCTAAAATAAGCATTTTTCCATTAAAATACATGTAAAAATCGAAACTTCGGACAAGTGTTTGTCTAAAAACTGTCCATCTTTCTGACATTTTTTTTTTGAATTTTTAGTTTGCAGGTTTGAAAATACAAGAAATTTTTTTTTTTTATTTTTTAACATAAGGCTTTTTTCTGTACATTTGGTGCGGGGTCCTTTGTAACCAAATAGAAGAATTTTTAACAAAGCGAGATAAATTCCCAATCAAAAAGATAATAGTTGACTTTTCAACCAAAAACAGTTGAATTTTCTTATCGGGTTCTATTATTTCGTTTCGCATTTAAGCGAAAAAAAACGAGAAAAAAGAGGGAAAAGGGAAAATTTCTTGGAAACAAGGGAAAAATAAAACAACGCTTGAAATATATTTCTGGGTAAACCCCACGATATCGTTCTGAATCATAAAGCACGATTTCCAACTTTGGCCGATGAACGAAGTTTATCGATCCCGAACCGCATCGCCGGAAAAGGAAAACCATCGGTGAAATGTTGAGAAAAGGAAATAGGTCGCGAGCTGAGGCAATTTGTTACGGAAGAAGGAAACTTTTAAAATTATACCTTTCGGATCGATTTTTAATTTACAGCTCGTGAAACTAAAAAATCTTTGTTATTTTTCAAAAAGTTTACAATTACAAGCAATACAAGTATAAGAATATTATAAAATACAATATAAGTGTATCCCCTTATACCTAGAAAATAATTTTAAATAGAATAAGAATAAGGTCACTTATATATCCAATCCTGTTGATTATAGTGGTTCAAAAAAGGGTTCTTCTTTGAAAAGAGGAAAATCTTTCGATTTTTTTAAAAATATAAGTCAAATAATGAAGTTTGAAATTTTTAAGTTAAAAACTGTGCGAGGAAAAATGCAAAAAAAGTCGAAAAATGATCTTCATCTTTAAATTAAGTTTTTTATTTGTCGCAAAAAATGAATATAAAATTATTGGGACCATCATTGAGGACATCTGTTAGAGTTATGAGAAAAAAATTTAAAAAAAAAAAAAAAACTTAACTTTCGACATCTAGCAATTAAAAATTATTGCTTCTTTGTAATAGTTAGAGGTTTAATTTGGCATGATTTTTCCTGAATAATATTCATACTGCTAGCAGGCTATTTTCTTCGGTTCCTCATATACTAATAAGAATATTAAAATTTCAAAATTTACTAAACTATGCTTATACACAG
This sequence comes from Andricus curvator, assembly GCA_932195095.1. Classification (NCBI taxonomy): domain Eukaryota; kingdom Metazoa; phylum Arthropoda; class Insecta; order Hymenoptera; family Cynipidae; genus Andricus; species Andricus curvator. Next base: position 176,282 of record CAKNYM010051662.1, on the reverse strand, counting down.
CGCATAGTCTCATACACGGCGCTGTCAGCACATGGACTCATATTGAATGGAGCCGTTGATATATAAACATATATGTTTATATATATATACTTGTAATGAATGAGAGTTTGCGAATCGATATGTTTATGTGAGAGTATTATTCTTAAGTCCATAAATTGAAGACAAAAAATAAATAAAATTAAAGAGTTGGTGCTGAATAAAAAATAAAAATTTGAATGAAAAATTTCCTATATAAAAAAGACAAAGTCCTTATTAAAAAAATTATTCCATATTCAGATATAAAAATTAAAGCAATTAAAAATATTAATTAAAACCAAAATGCAGGTAAATTATTGTTAATAATTTATTTTGATTCAAAAATTCCAATTGAATTATTTTTTAGAATTTCACTTGATTTTATTCTTTTAATTCAATTTTAAATTAATTTAATTTAGAAATTTAACTGAACACTAACCACTCTAGAATTAGAGTTGCAGGAAAAAGGGCCAAAAATTAATAGAATCTGTAGGCTTTAATTTCTGTAAATGAATTGATATAACCTTCAATTCAATTTTTTTTATTTGGAATTTTTAAATTCAAATCAGTGAGATTCCACTATTCATTAGTAGAAATCTTTACTTATTTGGTTTAGTGACTGATTTTTAGCAATTTGAATCAGTGTGATTACGTTGGAAATCAGTGATAATTCTTATGACCCGGAAGTCAGCTATATATATCAATGTAATTGTATGGAAAATAATTTTTTTGACAAAATGAAAAAATCACCTAGAGATATTGCCGAGACGAATCCACGGGGTATCTTTAGTTTTTCGATAAGACCATAACTTTATTTGAAATTAATGGCACAAGTTTCAAATCTTTATGCGTAGTTAACTTCTGGGTCGTAGATTTTGAGTGACTTGATTCAGTGACGAATTTCTGATTCGAATCTATGAATAAAAATGGTTTAATTAAGTTCTGTTGTATAAAAGATCTTTTATACAATTTGAAAAGTTAAATTTAGTGTAATGATTGAATGATTGAGAAAAAAACTAATGAAAGGATTAGATTTGTTTTCACAAATCTGTTATTGAAGTTAAATTTAGATTATAAAATAGGGAATAACTAATATCACGGATTTTCCCTAAAACTAACCGGTAAAGTATACTCTTTTAAAATGAGCCAGTGAAATTCATAAGTGAGGTTCACTGGTTACTCAGTACCAGTCGCCATCTGGTCGTACGTGTTGTCGTCCATCAGCTGGTTAGGTATGCCACCTATCATTCATCAGTTTTACGCCCTAGTCAAGTACCAAGTAAAAGTCGGAAAATCACTGATTCATCAGTGATAATTCAAAATACTGATTCAACCAATGACAATTTTACTGGTTCAGTTAGTTAGTTGGGCCAACTATTTGGTTTTTAAGATATGGTACTGATATTTTATTATTTTGGACAACTGTTTTCTTAGTTGCTGGTACTAATTAAATAGTTACTAAAACTAATGGAATTATTGTGTCAACTAATACAAGACAATATTTCAAAGTAAGAGATATAATTAGCCCTTTTTGAGGATAGGATTTACATTCATGGTGCGTATCAAAGGTTGACAGTGCAGGCTTAGACGTAGTCTAATTAATTAAAGATTCAAGTGCCCCTCAATTGATGTAATCAGTCCATCGATCGAGGCTGAGCACTTAGAAGCAAATCAACAGAAATCTCATCCCACTGTACACATTTTTTTTACCTACGGGAATAGATTTTCCTCCTTTTACTATTATTTTTTAAATATTTACACTTTAATGCAAACAATAATTTATTTTTAAATCCATTGGATATATAAAAAACTATATATTACATTCTGCATTGCCAATGTCGAGACTTCTTACAAAATTAGGAAATGGGAAGTAAATATTTACTAAAAAGTAATCTAATACTAGAAGTATTTTAATAATGGAAATATCTGGACAGGTACTAATGAAATCAGAGATCATGAAGTCGCACAATGAAAAAAAGTCGAGACCGTGGAAAATTTATCCTTCAGTAAGATTGAAAAGAAAAAGAAAAGAAGACGGTTAAAGAATTGCAATATCTCGAGAATATTTCATATTTACTTGCATATTAAATTTTGTTGATTCACCGTAATATATTCAGAGGAGGTCGAATCAAAAAGTGGTGATTTCCATGAAAGCTTTCGAAATCATTTTCCTCTTGATTGGCAGATTGCTGATTCGCTTAGATCCCCTAAATCTAAATAAAAAACGAATCTCGTTCCTTAAAGATACAATGCATTACTTTCCTCTGCTTTGGGCTGAAATTAAATGTAGCAGAATTCAATAGAGACGTTCACAGAGACAGATTTACATAGGCTGATTACGAATAACTCGTTAATAAAAATTCCCTGAAAATGAGCACTTTACTTTATTGCTTTTTGACTTCAATCGAATTCATCATTTTACGGCCGATATCGATATTAATTTGATATCAATGAAAAGGATTGATCAATTACGATATATATATATATATATATATATATATATATAGACGAATCGAGATTAAAAGAGATGTTTTAGTTCAAAGGTATTTTCTGTTTGAAAAGGGATCTTTCATTTCAATCTGTTGAGATATATTTTACCTGATCAATCTTTCTATCAAATTAATTAATTTCTAATTAATTGGATCACAGTAAGCCCCGGGATATAAAACTGTTGCATATCAAGGACTGTTTTAGAAAATCCTACATTGGGCCATAAATCTCTATCGCTCCCAAAATTCATGTTTTTCTTTCTAAATGTGTTTCTTTAGATTTACCTAGTTCCGACTCCCACTTCTAAAAGATTTACAACTTCCTAGAAACAACAGGAAATATTTTAGAAACCGTTGAATTTTTAACAAAATATATGAATTTTCAACATATAGTTGAATTTTCAACTAAGAAAGATAATTTTCATACAAATAGTTGAATCTTCAAAAAAAAATCAATTTTCAACCAAACATTGAATAGTTACATTTCCAGACAAAAACAAATTTATTTTAAATTAAAAAAAAAAACGAATTACCGAGAAAATAGTTAAATTTTCAACCTAAGCGACGAATTTTCAACTAAAATGATTAATATAAAATGCTGTTGAGAGGAGTCGACCAGTGTAGGGAATAGATGAAAGATGGAAAAGAAGTGTCAATCCTCTGGTCTGATGACTTATCGACACTTCTTTCCCATCTTTTATGTGAAATGATTAATCTTCAACAAACATTTTTATTAAAAGAGTGCTACTTTAAACCAAGTAATAGAAGTTTCAACCAAAAAGATCAATTTTTTACCGAGAAGATTAATTTTTCACCACAAAAAGACGAATTTTCAACTAAATAGGTGAAAGATAACTTTTTATACGAAATAATTAAATTTTCGAATAAAAAAAAATTTTAATTTCCATTTAAAAAAAATATATTTTTTAACCAAATAGTTCAATTTTCAACCGAATAGATGAATTTTCAACTAAAATCATGTATCTTCAACTGGAATAGTTAAATTTTCAATTAAAAAAATTAATTTTTCACCAAAGAAACAAATTGCTAACAAAATAGAAAAAATATGAATATTCAACCGAATCTGCAACAAAATGTTCAAATTTTTAACCAAAAAAATTTATTTAGAACAAAAAAGTTAATTTTCATCAAATAGTTGAATTTTTTACCAAAATATTTTATTGATAAAATTGTTGAATTTTCAAGAAAATCATAAAATTTTCAACCAAATAATAAAATTTCAAACCAAAAAAGATAAATTTTCAGCCAAAAATTAATAGCATACCTTCCAACTGAAAAAAGTAACATTTAACAAAAAATAGTTGGATTTTTAACCAAAGAAATTAAATTTTTACCAGAAGACATGAATTTTCAAACCAATAAGTCGAGTTGTTAACAAAATAGTTGAATTTTTGAGAAGAAAGATTCTTCAGTAAAGCGACAAAAAAAACATTTAACCAAATAGTTGAATTTCCCAGCCAAAATGGCGAATTTTCTACAAAATAGATGAATCTTTAACTGGCAAATATGAATTTTTAAGAAAAATGTTAATTTTCAACCAAATAGTTGAATTTTCATCCAAAAAGAATGACTTTCTATCTTCTTCAAGATTTGCAACTTTCTAGGACCAACAACGAATGTTTTAGAAAATTTTTTATTACAGGGTTGAAAAAAGTTCTAATTTTCCTGTATTGGGATATAACTCTCTATGTCTCTGGACATTTTTTTCACTTAAAAATTGTTTATTTGGATTTACGTAGTTTAAGTATTTGTCGAAACCAAATGTTTTTTCTTTTAAAAAAAATGTAAAAAATTTCTTCGAAAGTATTGTTTGAAATTTCAATTGATTTCAATGTGCATTCAGACGGTGTTGACTTGAATGTGACATATATAAGAATTGACACTCGACACTTGCTACTCATGAAAATTCATGACAGGGAATTGATCTGTATAAAAGCGTTGCGTATCATTTTAATTCAATTTCGGGATCAAATTGATTAACTCGCATTTACTGTGATATGACTAATTGTAAGTGAATTTGCTCGATAGATGTGCGGTTTGCGCAGGTAAAATTCACACTTTTGCCAACCATATCGTCCATTCAGCTGGATATTTGCTTATCCATCCGAATATTCGATAAGCGAACTTAACACGTCCGTGATTTTCCTGAAAGCCCTCTAGGAAAATCTCATTTATATTTTAATATTTTTCTTAGAGAGTTAGTAGTGTGGAACAAATAAAAAAGTACTCGATGAATATACCGTATGAAAATGTTCAATATCATGACCCTCAAATTAATTAATTTATAACGTTTAGTAAGTGTTATTTTAATACTCCAGTATTGTAATTTAATTAAATTCGTTAATTTCTGAGGAATATGTTCAATTTGAGGGAAATGCAGGAATAGTAATAAAAAGTTAGGATAGTGGAACGAATAATGCGAAAAATAAATTCCTGGTCTGTTCCATTTTCTATCATTAGTCCAAGAATGAAACAGAAACCCAAGGCTCTTGTAGAATTGATTCATCGTAATTTCCGCGTTTCCGGAGGATAAGCCGGTTCAAGAAAAGAACAGGAAAATAATTAAACGAGAGTAGCAAAAAAGGAAGCGATTAGCAGTGAAAAGAGGGAAGTGTAAAGAACAGAGCCTGATGATATTGGAAATAAGTAAAACAAAGAAAAGCCTCTTGTTTATGGCCAGATTTTGATCAAAAGCGAAATAGCCTGATTGGCGGAATTAAAAAAAAGCATCATGCGGACAAATCGCTCTTTTCAGCCTGGAAATTCGGTTAAATGCAGTTAAATGACTATGGACATTTGATGGGATTTTAATTCCCCTGTTCGTTTTTTTTCACACCTCCTGGTTCAAAATTAACGACTAAGTTCATTTTATATATTTCTATGTAACTGTATCTTTATATATATATATATATATATATATTCGGTTTCGATTCCTTCGGAATAGAACTGAGGGGCCTATGACAAAGCCACTGAACGCGTCCTCGGGTTGCGGATAGAGGGTTCCTGTACCAAGGGTTTCTGTTGAATATGGTTACAATAACTAATAAGCAGTCGAGGACATTTGTCCAGGGATGGTCCCAAAGGAATAACCCCTAAGCGGAGGCGTAACAACCATGCCGAAAGCTGAATGGCACCTGGGTGAGCTGTCTTAAACGATGACTCTGGGATATCGGGCGACCTCTCAGAGTATGCAGCCTTATCCTTGCACGCAGGGCTCTACAAGGATGAACGAACCCTTTCCCTAGCTGCTCGTGGGAACAACAATGACACCACCAAACCACCAAAAAGTTGTAGATGCGGTTCAAAATGATCGAACGCGCAAAAGCACCCGACAATGGGTCGGCAAGCAGTGCCGATCACCCTAGAGTTCGGGGTGCTGAAAATAAATTAGACGGAAACACGACGACGAAGCGGCGAAACGCCCACATTGAGTGGACGAATCAACTCAAGGATGACTTACTAGACTGCTACGATGCCAGAATCATCCCTGTTCACGGAGGCTTTCTGGCACGTATGCACACTCTGTGGTGCCAGAAACACCCAGAGCTTCAGCAAGTTTCGATTTAATCATTGCGAAATCAACGTGCCTACCTCTGGAAAAATGGATATGTACGCGGAGCGCTTCCCCAACCGCTGCTTGATCAAGCTTCAGACGAAGATGAGGAAGCGACATTAAGACCAACCGCGGAAAGCAGGCACCTTCTGAGAGATGATCGCGATTTCAGGACACAGAGGATCATTAACATGCAAGTTTCTCCCGAACCCCAAGATCTGGCTGAAATGGATGCCTCCCTTCGTGAAGATATCTCGCAAGGGTCCGACCTCTGGACCATCAATTGCTCAGTTTATGTTGCTGCGAGAGTTTCGACTGATTCACATCGGAGGCTAAAACCGACGATGGATCAAAAGACCAAAAGACGCCTGCATCATCTGAACAAGAAAATTGGATTGGCAAGACAGAATACGTCCCGTGTTCAATGTGTGATTAACTACATAACATCTGGTAGACCGCTCACGGAAAGGGTTCTGAAGTTCACCCAAGAACTGAGGATCTTCAGTCACACACTGAACAAATCAAACCTGCTGACACTAACACTAAAGTTGAAAGAAGATACTGACAATATTATCCGCTTCAAGGAGTTTTGCGACAACCTCATAAAATCTGCGGAAGAATGTCCATCAATCACTGTCGAAGAAGTGAAAAAAGCACTTAAGAGGCACGACGAACTTTTCCGCTGCTGGTCCAGATTGTATCAAGAACTTCTGGCTGAAGAAGTTTACTTCTACACACCAACATTTGGCCTGCATATTCAACTCATATGTAAAGTCGGAGACGCCCATTCCGCAGTGGCTGGTGTTAGAACGCACTATACTCCTACCGAAAAAAGGCAACTTGCCCAACCCAGAGAATTACAGGCCAATAACTTGCTGGAATACACTGTATAAGATCTTCACAGCTGTCCTAAACAACAGGATTGTTCGAAGATTTGAGCCTGTGTGGCGAGAGATGTGCGAATAACAAGGCTCGAAAAAAGGTGTTGCAGGCTATCGAGAGAACCTGCTAATTGACAGGTGTGTCTGTAAATACGCTGCAACCCATGAGCGCGTCCTGTCAATAGACTGGATTTACTACCGGAAAGCTTTCGATTCAACCTCTCACAGACTTATCATCTGTCTATTGGAAAGCTTGAAGGTGCATCCACACAAAGTGAGATGCATAGAGAGCTTGAAGCCCCTTTGGAAAACTAGATTTACTATCTCATCTGAAAATTATCGTGTTACAACGAACAACGTCACCTTCCAGAGGGGCGTCTTTCTGGGCGATACCATGACCCCTTTGCTTTTTTGCATCACACTTCTGCCTCTATCTCTCGTACAACGAAATTCTCCGGGATACCTCTGTGGCGACAATGATCAGCGCGAGCATAAAGTCACTCATGTATTTGATATGGATGACCTGAAGATCTATGCCTCTGGTAAAAGCAAACTTCAAACTGCCATAAATATCGTTAAGGAGTACACAGAAGAGATTGGGATGGAGTTTGGATTGGACAAGCGTGCTAAAATTCATCTGAAGAAAGGAAAGATTATTGACGTTCCCAAGCACCCTGAGTTTGTTGATATAAGTGTTATCAGACATCTTAATACTGGAGAGACCTATACATACCCGGGCGTGCCTCAAAGCCGCATTCAGGACGTAACATCAGTGAAGGAGTCTCTCCGAAGCAGATACAAGCATATTCTTCGACAGATTTGGTCTTCCAATCTGTCGGTGTTAAACCAAGGTATCTGCGACTAACATGCTTGCCGTCCCGGTTCTATTCTACTTGTTTCTGTTTGTGGTGATTCAATGGACGAAGAATGAGCTCACGTCCCTTGATATCACCACACGTAAGATCATGCATATGCATAAAATCTTGCATATCAATTCGTCAGTTCTGCGATTATACATCTCATGCCGTCAAGGCGGACACGGACTTCTGAATCTCCAGTGTCTTCATAACCGAATTGTTCTAAGTACAGCTTACATCGTTGCGAATGGCAAAGATCCTCTCCTAAAAATGGTCAGGAAACACAAGATGATTGGCAAAGGAGCGTTCCTTTAAAAAGCCGCGGAGCAAGCGGCCGAGACCCTTGGCCTACATTTTAACATCAGAAGTGAGAAAAGTGCATTACTCCATCTAGATGCTTCACTTCTAAAAGCCGAAGTAAAGAAAGCAGAGGTTGAAAAATTTCACCAACAGCTACTCGACAAGAAAATGCACGGACACTTTCACAGAAATGGAGAAAAACAGTCCTTGTCGAAGGAGCAAACTTTTGCTTTCCTCAGATCATCAGGGCTTAATTCAGGTACATAGAGTATCATTTTCGCATGCCAGGACGGTGTCATTTCCACCTTAGTATACCGTGACCGCATTTCATGTCAAGGAGTTCCCAGCGATAGGTGCAGAGCGTGTCATGCACACGCTGAGTACCTAGAACACATACTATCGGGGTGTCCCACGCACGCGGGAACGACGTATATCTACAGACATAATGCGGCCCTAAGAGTGATTCATTACCATCTTTGTCGCTCTTACGGTGTTGGCCGCGACACTGCCCTGCCGAACGTTCCAAGGGAGATAGAAAAAAAACGAGAAGTGCCATCTTCGAGAAACGAACTATATTCGTGATCGAATTCTCGGCTCCGTCCGAATATAACATCACTGACAAGGAGAAAGGAAAGGAGGAGAGGTATCAACACCTTAAAAGTGAGCTGCAACGAATGTACCCAAAATATTCGGTACAAGTAATTGTCCTTGTGATAGGTGCACTTGCGAGATGGATACAGAAAGCTGTCATCCTTGGGTCGCTTCGTGTCCTCAAGACACGTGAGGGTGTCGCCGGCCTGTCGTTGTGATTTCATCGTGCCCTGTGATTTACCGCGGTTCTACTGGGAACCGGTGTCATTTTTAGATGACAGTTGCTCTCAGTGGGACCCTGCGGTGATTGTTTAACCCTTTTTTTAAATTATATATATTAAATTGAATGAAAACAAAATAAATTCTATTGTCAGTGATTAAGAAAATCAATATAAAAATCTAAAATGAGTTTAATAAATTGAAGATTTTTGAAACAATTGATAAAGGTTCATTATACGTGAAGGAAATATCTTCTCTATTCGTTATTCAAGTATAATCTTGCGTTTAACTTGTCTTGTTAGCGTCCGCTCAGACCAAAAATAGGTGACAGGGCTTTATTATTCATCTCAATAGCGACGGATCGTTGAATGGAAGGTGGCTTTTCGCTTTGTTTATGAACAAAAGTTGCATCTCGTTAGCGAAATATAAAGTAAGCTGCAGAAAACAATTGCATTATTTTTAAACTTGGGGTAGAAAACGAAAAAAGGGACACATTTAAGAGTCACTGACTTTGCTTTCCGGTGTTTGGGATACATTTAGAAGAGGGAAATGATTGTAACTAGTCAATGAACTCACGGTATGAAAATTAGCCCAAAACGATCCAGGCATTTGAGATGAAATGAATAACAATATAATAATATTCAAATACACAAAGAAATTAAATTAATTATTTAATAAACGTGGGTTTTCAATTTTCCTATTTTTATTCAATAAATCTCAGAATATGGTGTTATTTTATAATTTTTCGTTGATTAAATTTCAGAGAGAAGAACTAATACAAGACTGATTTATTTGCTAGTATATCAGTTTCGATAAAGCGAAATAACGAGAAAAACGTCAAGCTTAGGAAGATAGATAGTGAGAAATTTGGAGGGTGTCGATAGAGAGAAATGGGAGCGTAATTTCGTTATAAGCCAATTATTATCGATTTCTATAGCATTCATCGCCTTCTTTATTGTACCAAAAAATCACTTAACCATCAAAAGAGCAAACTTCACTTTATTTTACATCATTCCATAATCACGTTTTCTCATTTTAATTTTGATTAAACTTTTGCTTCAATAGCATCTACATAATCTTATTTTTCTTCTTTTGCGTTTTGCCTTGAACTTTTTAAAGCCCGGTCTCCAAATGTCAAAGATTTTTGTATGTACGAAATAATTCAAAACTAGTAGTTTATGCTAATATTTACTTTTCTTTATGAGTATTAGGGTGATCCGAAAAATTGACCCTCAAATAGAGGGCATGTCACCCCATCATTTTTTGCGGTTGCCGGAAAAAAAGTTTCCCTCCAAGTTTTCCCTCGCAGCTTGCGGAATGATATCAGAATTTGTTCGGAGTCTCTAACAAATAATGTACGCTTAATTACTTTGAACATTGGGGGGGGGGCGGGCCCGTCATGGAACTCCAAAGATGCCCTAAAATACTGAAACTGACAATTTTGCGCAAAATGGACGCATTTTATAAACTGATTTCCAATTGTTTAAACAGCTTTCATTTATTTAAATAATTTTGTTCCCTGTACGCACTCATGGAAAGGAACTTTTTACGTTCAATCGAACAAGTAGTCATTTATAGAAAACTGATATTTGACAAAGTTAATGAAATTAAAAAAAATTAAAGTCTTCTACCATTTCTTAAGAAAAAGTTACAAGTAAATAATAATTAATTGTTTAAATAATTAGTACATGCTTAAAACAAATAGCAGTTTTCCTACCAGACAAATTGCCTGAATAAACGTAAGAAAATTACCTTTTAATGAGTGAGTGAAAAAAGAAACTTATTTAAAAAAATAGAAATTGTTAAAACGTTTAAAAATTATTTTAAAAATGCTTAGAAAGATTTGACTTCTTGAATAAAAATAATTTATGGCAAATAAAGGAAAAACAGAGGTCATATGCGTCAATTTTGTAGCAAATTGTCAATTTCAGTATTTTGGGACATTTATGGGGCTTCCAATGGCGGGTGGGGGGGGGGTGCAACATTTAGAGTATTTTAGAGGTTATTATTTATTGGGCACTCCCAAAAATGTATAATAGTTCCCCGCAAGCTAAGTTTGAGCCCAGAAACGTGAATCTCATTTTCCCGAAAACACTTTTCCATGTTAATCTTATGGGATTTTTCAGGTCTTTGCAGCGTTTTGATATTGATCGATATGTCTCAGAATTGAAGGGAATTTTTTCCCCCGGAACCTCGCAAAATGAGGGGGGGGGGGTCGCGCCCTCTATTGGAAAAAAAATGTCATCAGGTATGAGTTTGGACTATCCTAATGAGTACATTCGTTCCACGTTCCCTTTACGTTTACATTTCGCTTATTCATATTCCAGATTGAAATATTTTTCAAATTTTTTTTAATGCAATGCATAGTAAAATGTCTGTTCAAATAAATTTCATTTGCAATAAAATCTTCGTGATGCAAGATCTAAATCGAATTCTACTAAATTAATTATCCTTTGCGTTTCAACTTCGCTTGTTTATATT
>CAKNYM010051662.1:117621-164475 GCA_932195095.1 Andricus curvator | reverse complement strand
TTATTTGACAATATTATTCAATCATGTTGCCAAGCACTGTTTGTTTCGATTATCAATTCGGATCTACCATTTAGCAAATCATCACTGACGTGCTTTGATTAAGATTGGTTTGTTTATATATCTATAGCAGTGAATCTCAAAAATCCTCAATTTCGAGTTTATTACAGAATTGCTCACTTATATATTTTTTTTTAACTCAGGATTACGATATTCTCATATTAGTAAAATTCTAGGTAACACAGAAAAAACAAAATGTAATCTTTAGAGCTCGCTTTAGAGCGATTTTAGAGTAATCTTTACCTGCAACAAAAATTACCTTCACGTGTTAAAATTTACCCACCACATTGGAAATGATTACCATGTCAACTCTATTGATCTTGTTTTGTTTTGATGCGAACAAAATTCAACATTACCTACTTGAATATTATCCGCAACAATAATTCACTTCTGTTTTTTCTGTGAAAATTCCAATAATAACTCAACGATAATTAAATGGTCTGGAAGTCTTCGGACTAAATATTTTTATTTTTCACGTTCGTTGGTTTTTCCCAGGCGTAAAAAAGTAAGAATCTCATAGTCTTTTTATAAGTTTCTTTCTACAATAAAACGACTGTAAAGGTTTGATTTTACTAGAAATAAAAGGAATATTTTTTAGCAGTAAATAACCCACTAAAAGTCCAATAACCCGTATACATATATTTAATTTGAGTCCAAAGTGCCGTTTTTTTCTCGAGGGTATTTTATTTGGACTGAGTTGATACGATTTCTTTCAAAATTATTTCCATCAGAAAATATGAAGATGGAAGATCCTCTTAAAATTTAATATGGATTTTAGAATTCAACTAAAATCAATAGCCCAAAGCCAGGACCTTCGATCAATATTTAAAGGAAAATAGCTTTCCATGTCTTCATAAATTGGGTATTTCCCATATATTTTCGTCTGCCTTCATTTTTTAGGCTAAAGAAGATATCTCTCTGAAATTTTGGAAGCGACAGAAAATGTATCAGTGATCTTCGATCTGGCCCATTTATCAATTTTTAATATATCATGTAATTGAGAACAGGTCAGGAGGATAAAAATACATGGGAAACACCGCAATTTATGACGTCATAGATTATTTACCACTTGTCCTTTCTTCTTTACTATAAAAAGTATATCTCGAACTCAAATTTATTTAAAGCATCTCCCTTCATGAATACTATGTTTTAAAGTTTTATTTGCTTGGCTTTTATCAGTGAATAATATTTAAAAAACAAAAATAGGCAACATTAAGGTAAACGTCCCACAGTAATAGCGACGCCAACTTTCTTTTTTTTTGTCTAATTTGAATTAATTGGAATTCCATTTGTCACCATTTGATAAAATTCTATAAATAAATGGATTTTATCGTTGTATGTTCCTTCTACCATATGTTTTAGGAATATATTCAAGTTATAACCAAGTTCAGCGATTATTGAGATCTTAGCGATCACTGGCAGGTCTACCTTATTAATATCATATTAATGAAAAATAATTTTCCTTTCACGGATTTCTTGGAGCACATTGCTTCCGATTGGTAAAGTAATTTCAGCGATAAGTTGAGACCGTTGTGTTGGTAAAGTCAAGGGATGATTAAATATGTTGACCCAAACGAAAAGGAAGGCAAGCTGCTATCCTAAGTTTAGTATCGAACGTGCAAGAAGCAAAGTCGATTCTCTAGAGATTTAAAGATGTTGCTTCATGACTTCACAAATTAGTTCACACAAAGTATTATAGTTTCGGCATTATTAATTACTACTTCCCTAAAAGTTACTATTGAATCAAGTTTCTTTGAATTTTAAACATTTTTAAGCTCTAAAATAGTTCAAAAATTTTGAAAGCTGAAGAAAAACTATAGAAATATTTAAACATTAGAAGTCATAAGATTTATTCACAGTAGTAATTGTTTCTCTAATTTTTTCTAAGTTTTCTCATAAGCAAGAATTTTAAAAACGTCGATAATTTTTGTTTTAAATAAAACTCACGATTCAATTCGCTTCAAACTGGTATATACTAATAAAACTGTATTACTTGCGATTAAAGGAAACGGTAAAAAGTGGATTTCATATTTTCAGACTTGAGATGGTGAATCCTTGAAAGGAAATTATTCCATGAGATGTTATGTAGGAGAAATGCTACAGAGTTTCCGGAAACGCCGTGATATTGTAATAATTTCCGTGTCACCTGTGACTATTAACCTGGAATGAAACTCGTTGAAATAGTATGAGGACGTTGGAAGACTATGAGAATCAAGAAATTTGATACGAATTTTGTGGTTATTAGTCAAAATTATATGGCTCGCTTCTGGTGATTTTGCACGAGAAGTTATAAAATGTCCAAAATTCAGATAAATGTACTTAATCTTTTTATACAGCTTTGAATATTTATATTCCCGATAATCCTATAATTATACGTGAGAAGGTGTGAGTGAAGTAGTTTTGCAAAATTATCACTTTGATAATTACTGATTTTCTCATAGAATTCAGTTGAGAGAGTTCTGTGAGAGATGCAAAGTGTAAACTTGAATGTTGGAACATACTACAGACATAATATTAGTTTCCATAACTCCCTTCCAGCTACGCTTACTTGTTCGAGGTGTTGAAGTTTCAACACGAGGAAGTTACACCTGTACACTAATACCTCTAATCGGCCAAGGCGATTAATTCAATAACTTATTGATTATTCGTCTATATTTCTTGTTTTATATCTAAAAAATATTTATAGTAGCAGTTGTTCACCTAAATTTGACTAAATTGTTAAGAAAGCATGGAACTTGGTGTATATAAACTACTAAATTTTTTGTGTTGATAATATTGGTCTTGAATGTATCGACACGGATTTAAATTTTATTTCTGATCACAGTAGCGTCACGTGTTACAAAACCTCTTTGACCCTCCTCCTATGCTTTCCCATGTGGCACTTGGTGACGTTAGAGATGACTCCTCCCTCCCTTCAGAGCGTCACGTAATATGTAGATTGTAGACGTTCCCGAATTAAGCATTCGTTTTATATAACTTTACCTATGTGTTCATTGAAAAACATTGAAATAGAATTGTAGATAATATTTTGAAGAAAAAAAATAAGCACTCAATGAACTTACTTAAGTAAAGAATTTTGCTTATCTCTATAGTATATATAATTGTTATATTTATATTGATATGAGCGTCTTTTATTATTACAGAAACATCTTATTGAAGGAATGGTTATTGTTCCTATCTAGTCTGGAGTTAATGATACCAAGGTTCTGGTTATTCTGTCAACTATAGACAATGGTAGCTTTTGATTGGGTAGACCTGTGTTGAATCAGAAAGTATTTTAAGTTCATAATGCTAAGTTTCATTTCTTTTGCCACATAAATTATAATTTTTGCTTCAACCTTTCATTTATTTTAGGACTATTGGGCTTTTCACAATCAGTACCTTTGCGAAAAATATGGACCATCTCTTGCATACCCAGTAGAATGAGTTGTCAAATAAAATCGAAAAATCATGGAAACAGTTGATATTCAACGGAAAAAATGCAGTTTTCCTCCTGCTTTCCGATTTTATTTTACTGTATTCAAACATCATTTGTTTATTGGATATGCATTGCAGTGATTACTTTTTTTTTAGCACAGATCAACGTGTCCAAATTACAAAGTTCCATCTCAAATTTCAAAATTCAAAATCCCATATAAATTGTATTTGGAACATCAGCATCTCCAACTCTGTTGCACCTTTTCATTTGATCTCCTCAAGTTAGCACCTTTTCATTTGGTCTCCACGAGTTAGCACCTTTTCATTTGGTTTCTCCGAGATAGAACCTTGTCATTTGGAAACATCGATATAGTGATTGTCAAATAGCCTAATAGGGCTTTAAGGGCTTATAGTATTCTGTGACGTCATAAATTCCTGTGATTCCCATGTATTTTCATCCACCTTCTTATTTTTAAACTAAAGAAGATAATTTGACGTTGAAATTTTGGGAAAGGACAGGAAATATCAGTGCATGTTTGTCCATCTCATTGCAGTTTGTGTTTAGTTTAAATAATGCTACTTCATTAATTTAAAAATTATAATGTAATTGAGTTCTTAATTACATTGTACAATGACAATTATTTAAATTGCACCTATATTCAAACAAAATACAAACTTCCATGGATCACACCGACGCGTGCGCCGATATATTTTCTGCCGTTCCCCAAAATTTCACCTAGATATTTTATTATGTTTAAAAATAAGAAGACGGATAAAAATAAATCGGAAACGCGGCAATTTGTGACGACATAGAATGTAATTTGATCTTAAGAGCATGTGGCAATCTGTAACATGACTAATTACACGGTTTATATTGAACGACTTTATAATTCGAAAAATGTCAATATTTTTCTGAAATTTTGAACAATGGTTCAAAATATAGAAGATCATGTTTTTTTGATTCGTGATTTTTATTTCTTTTAAATAATGCAACTTTAATCATTTGTAACTTGAAATGTAACTGAGAACAGGACTTTAGTGCCCTAGCTGAAAACGAATAAATAAAATTGCATTATTCAAATAAAGAAAAATTAAAATAGGCCAGACAGACGTGCCCTCATATAATTTGAAACATTTTCCAAAATTTCAGAAAAAAATATCCATTTTGCTTCCTTATGAAGCTTCCTAATGGTAGCAATTTCAAAAAAATTTCAATTCGTTTAATTGAAGGTTCCTCAATTAAAAAATGTCTAATACAATGTTCTAAAGAACTATCCGGATGTGTCTATAAATCTGTGAATTTGCTTATATGTAGCGGTACGCGCGAAGGTTTGTGTGTGTGTGGATGTCACACTTTTTTGTAAACACGATAACTTGAAGACAGATGTAGACAAATTAATGAAATTTAGGGTTTATTTACGCCACAAATATCTCAAAACTGACTGAAGGATTTCTACAAAAATTTATTAACATATTTTTAACACTTTATAATATTTTTAAAATGGGTTGCTTACAGTGAAACTTTTTTCATTAACAAAATTCAAAGTTGATGCAACAATATAGAAGATTCATTGACCCAGAACGAATTCATTGACCGATAATATTAATACATTTTATTGAAAAGAAAGGAACGTATGGTGATTTAATATATTTGAAAAATCGGTTTTCTGTAGTTACATTTTTTCATCAGCATGATTCAAAATGGAAGCAAGAACAGCAAAGATTCCTCAATTCAAGACTAATTGATTGACCTATAATATTAATACATTGTATGAAAGAGTACGGATAGCTTAGGTCATTTACACAATTTGAAAAATCTGTTTTATACAGAACCACTTTTTTTTATTAACATAATTCAAAATTCATGCAAGAATAGAAAAGACACCTTGATTCGCAACGTTTTCATTGACTTATTTAGATTTTTTTATTTTGAGTTCCCTAATGATGAAGCACATATATTTACTAATTAATCATAATGAGGAAGGAACCTGCTCATTAAATGAGCATCATAAAATTATAAATACAAAGAAAGTGAAAGCACTCGAGATCGAATTTACAGCTAGTTTTTGATTATAAAGCCGCCAAAAATAATTACATGTAATAATTGGTCTCGTGACAGACAGTCGCATGGCCTTCATTAGTAAGCGCGAGCTCAATTTTAAGTGAGTAAAGTAAGTAAACAGTATTTTTCAAAATGGTGCTAATGAAATTATTCTTACCAAATAAGACAAATTTGACTGACAGGGGGGAACAAATTACTTTTTTGGTTTAAAATAACGTACACCCAACAAATGTTGACCGATTTAGACGAAGAATTTGAAAAAAGCTGATAAAATTTTTCAGTGAGCTTTTAAACCCGATTTTTGATTAGTTTTAGAAAATGTTTAATAAATAAACAAATATGAAGAAAAAAATTTCCATTTCTTCTATTTGACGTTCACGGTGTTCGCGAATAGTGAGAAAATTTTTGCCATAACCTACGTTTCATAAAGTAAAATTAGTTGAAGATTTTTATTAGGATATAATAAACAAACCAAATTTTTATGAGCGAATTATTTCTTGAAAGTGTATTTCCTATAACTTTCAATAACTTGACCTTTTTTTTGAAAATTATATTGCAAAAAATTGGGATGGAAACAATGTTATAATGCAGAAAATTTCTTCCAAGATGATTGTTGTTAATATTCTAAACAAATTTAATAAAAAGTGCGTTATTCGGGAATTCGTCGATGGAAAAATTCGTTTTTTTTTCAATATCAGTCCTTTTAATTGGGAAATCATTGATAATTTAATCAACATTCATAACTAGTTGATAAATTGTGTGACTTCTTTAAACAAATTTGATAGAAAATTCACAATTTGGGCATTTTTTGATCAAAAAATTAATTTTTTTCAGTACAGTCTGTATGAGTAGCCTCTTTGCCACATTTTCAATTCAAAAATAGTGTATCACCAACAAAAGTGAACGAAAAAGTCAATTCTACTCGATCCTCAAGCTGAAGCCTTATTAAAACAATAAAATTAATAAGAGGCTAAAACTAAACGGACTGGCATTGGAAAAACGATTTCTGTGCCAACAATTGCCCAAGTAATGCATTTTTTTATAGAATTCGTTTAATGTAGTCATAAAATTTATCAACTAATTATGAATGTTGACGAAATCATCATGGATTTCTTAATTAAAAGGAATTTTTCCGTCGGCAAATGACCAAATCATGTATTTGTTTATTGAATTTCTTCAACAAAATGATATAATTTATCAACTAATTATGAATGTTACTAAAATTATCATGGAATTTCCAAATAGAAGGACTCGCGTTTGAAAAAAAACGAATTTTATTGTCGACAAATGCACAAATAATACATGTATTTATTAAACTTTTTGGAAAAAATCATAAAATTTATCAAATAATTATTATAAACGTTGCGGAAATCATCTGAGGAGAAATTTTCTTCATCAGGTATAATATTTTTTCATTCAAATGTCTTGCAACATCATTTTAAATAATGTAAAATTATTGAAAAGTTTATAAAATACACAATAAGTGATTTGCTCATCAAAAATTTTTTCGTTCATTATATCATGACGAAACATATTCAACTAATGTCACGCTATGAAACGTAGACGATTGCAACTATTTTCCTCTGGGAAATTATATCAGACTTTTTTCAAATTTGTTTACGTCCTAATCAGTCAATATTTGTCGGCTGCGCGTTATTTTCAACCAATAAAGTCATTTTTTTTATACACGAGTTTGAAAAGTACATCAATAATAAAATTTTCCAGAAATATTAATTAATGTAATGGATTACATTTTCTGAATAAGAGATCTCCCCCCCCCCCCCAGCAAATCAGAGTCAGAAACACTTAGCTTAGTGATTACTCAAGGTTAGCATGAGCTTTCAATTTGTCAAAAAAGCGTATTCTTACCCCATCTGTCCTTAAATAAGTAGGAAAAAATGAAGCAATCTAAAAATGAAGCAATCTAAAAATGAGGGTGCTAATAATAGCCAGGAATCTATCGCGAGCTAAAATAAAGTGGAAGTGTACTAATGAGAATTAAGCACCTCGAGGTTTCGAGTTGACGACATGATGGAAGATTTCAGTATACCCTGAGCAAAATGTGGATTCAAGAAATGGTTTGAGATTTTTCAGCTCTGTTAAGGAAAATTTGTCTTATAAACAGGGTACACTCCAACATCTGAGTCCTTTTATCCACAATTTATGGACTCCTGAATTATGTGGAGAGCTAGATGTACGTATATCTAGACTCCAGGTAGTAATCAAAAGCCTTAGAGGCCCCTGAAATATTATTGGCTTGTGTGTTGGAGAAATAGTTTTCTTCATTTCAGGATTTTATTAATCGTATTTTCACCAATAACATCCTATCTGTCAATTACTTTTTCTTGAGTCCGTGTCAAAATAAATTCTATTAAATATAAGTGAATGCCATCCGCTAACATTCCCTGACTACCTTTTTCAAATTTATGGCGGCATATTTTTTAAAAGACAGCCTACGATCTAATTGCTTAATACACGTTTTTTTGGAATTAATGGTAGAATTACAAAATGAAGCTTTTTCCTCGTTTCCAATTATAGTTTCAGAGTTATACTTTCTTTTCAAATGTCCCTGAGTTTTTATGTTATCCGGTAACAAAACAGTTTTTCTTTAATTCTATGGCTTAAAAGTTTGTTCTACACATTTAATTTGATTAATAATTAATGGGTGTGGTGAGCCCACACTTGTAGTTATTTATAACTACAAGAAAACTATCCACCTAGAAACACTACCCGAATCGGGTAGTGTCACGCCTACCCTGAAAGGGAAATGACTTAATAGTATACAATAATTAAAGATTATTTGATATAGTTTCAGACTTAAAAATTTAATTATATTTAAAGTTTCTTTATTTAACCAAAATAGTCGATTTAAAAGCCCGAAAAAGATCGTACAATAATTCGGTGACGTCCGGTAACACAGTTTTATTATTAGAAAAAGCATATTTCAGAGGTGACTTCATGAAAAAAATATTAATAAAACATTCACTTCTTTCCCGTGAAACACTTGATATATAGGTTAATCTAAATAACAAATATTCTTTAAACTGATACTATACAATTTGTAGTGCATAACCTTGTTCTCCGGTAACACAAAAGTTATTTGCAACAAATGAAGTTATTTAAAAAAGGAAATAATCAATATTCCCCTTATTTCTAAATTTGAAAATGATTTAAAATAAACTTAAAGTAATATTTCACTTTTACCATAATGGTTTACAACATGAAAATGAATTCTAAGCATATAATCTTAATACATAAAAATATGAAACTGATTGATATTTTATGAAAATTAATCTATATCATCAACTTCAAATGTAAAAATATGATAAAGTGTGGTAAATGATATGTTTAATTAATTGTATTATAAAGAATAATAATTTAAAACTTTTAATTTTCATATTTTGGGCCTCCAGAAGCAGATCTAATTGTTATTTTGACTTACAAAATATCGTAAATGATTTATGTCAAATGATTGTCATTAGGTACATGAAATTATAATTGTAAAATAAGAACGTACTTTTTAATCTCGCAAATAATTATTTTTACACTTATTGTAATTTATATGTATAGAAAAAATAGTACATTGTGCCAGAGTTACAAATACCAACTTTCAGCACCTGTTGCACAAAATATTTTTTGTAACAAATTCAGGGGACTTACGATTTGAGAAACAATAATAACAAATTTTCCGGAATTTTCGGTAAATTTACAAATTAATGCAAGATTTCCGGAAATTTAAAGCGTCCAAAGCTTTTTGGACAAAATCCAAAAATTTCCGGTAATTTGTGGGAAATTGATAAATTATCGGCAGTCCTAGAAAGTAATTCTGAATCAAAATGCGTAAACGCAACAGCTAGAAAAAATAATTTTGCTCAAAGTGAGCAAGCACAGGAGATAGAAAAAGTCTTTTTATAACTGGTTTTTACAACGGGTTTGGAATTGGACACTTTCCGCACGCTATACGTGCCTCGATAAGTGAACATTCCGTGTAAGCGTTACAAAAAAGATGTTTTTTCTTGATCTGAAATACTTCTTTTCCATACAATTTAAAATGGTATACTTCCAACTTTTTGATTTCCACCCATATAAAAAGCGCGCAACCCATTAATAATATTTTATAACTAATTGAAATTAAATTTTGTATTCGATTATATAGCAATTTGAAATATTATACAGAACTGATTGGTAAACATTTAATTTTGAAGTGATTAAAGGAAAACTTTTGAAGAACTTCAATCTGAAGTGTGACTGCTGCCTTGTGGGTGTAGTTAATGTCAGTGGCATACGAGTACATAACGATCCTGGAACTTCTATTGAACCAAGCAAACACGAAACTGCTTTCCATGAAATGTGCATATATGTAAATTATAGAAGTTCAGAGCGATCAGTTATATCCCTGGTGTGATGCACCATAAATACGAGATCGGATTGAAATCTGATGATTGATCTAAAATAGTTATCTTCGCATTTTTTCAAAAGTTGTAATTCTATAATAAATCATCTATAAATAATGTACCAGTTTTTTTTTTGGGGGAAGGGGGGAGGGAAATGTTAACATGTTCAGAAAAATGTTACGATCTGTTACATGGGGGGGGGGGAAGGGTGAATTGACACTGTTACGTAATATTTTTAACAAATCAACCCTATAGGAAATACATATGTATATACTCAAAATTATAGAATAACGTAAAGCTTAATAATTACATTAAAAGATTGTAATAACGTTATAAAGACTTTAATATCGGTATAATTAGATTAGTATTATAATTTTTTCCATCATTCTACAGGAAAATATATAAACAAAGTTTTTTTTTTTATTTTAAAATTATTGCTACCTTCAAAATTATTCAACGTTATTCGTGTTGATCGGATTTTGCACTATTTACTGAATACACCCTAATATTTTGTCATCTACTTTTCTGGATTTGACGATAGATTAAACAGAACGCCAAAATATCTAAAACATACAGTAAAGAATTGTAATCTTCTAAATTGTTTTTAAAAATGTAAAATCAAGTGATTTGATAAAAGATGACATTTTATCAATGTTTATTATGATTGCAATAGTTTTTCAAATTGTAAAAAAATCTAGAACATTGTATAGCTTAATTTATGGGTTATTATAGTAAATTAAATAAATGTTGAAAATGAAAAAAAAATTTGAACAGTAACAATTGTACATTTTTGCGAATTTTGAAACTACAGAATTACAAATAATTCAATTTCGAAGATTTATACCTTGAAGGTACTTGGAACATTTTTGGGGGAACATGTAGTTCAATTTTGAAGATTTACAATAGAAAATTTTTTAATTTCTAAGATTGGCAATTACAGAATCTTTAATATTCAATAAGTGTAATAGAAAATGATGTAATATTAGATTCTATTTTTGAACGAGTAGCTCAATTCTAATGACTTAAAATTGAAATTTATATAATTTAATATATTTTGAATTAAAAATTCTTCAATGTGAAAAGTAAAAATGACAGCTTTGATTTATTTTTTGGAAATTCTGGTAATGTTTTCATATGTGACATAATATATTTCCTTATTTAAAAAACGAATGGAAATTCAGGTGTCTCGGGTAGTAGGTAATTAAATTGTATTTAATCAGACATGGCTGAAAATATTTGAAAAAGTTACGTAACATAAGGATTGGTTGGGGGGAGGGGGAGTTTTCAAACCATTTTGTTACGACTATTTACATGGGGGCGGGGAGGGGTAAAAAATGTCTCACGCAGCTTATGGATAGCCCCTAAGGCATAAATCTAGGATAAGAAAAGTTAATTTTAAAAATGAATTAATTAAAAAAAAATGAAATTACAATATTATAGCCCCTATATTATCTTAAAACAAAATTACTTGGTTTTTACTTACGGGTTCCATCGAAACGGGTGGCGATGGTGTCAAGGAAAGTATTCTGGGGGGCGAGGAGGCCCTTCCTGGCCGGCATTGGGGCCACCCCGCCGCGCTGTAATGCGCTTCGGCCTAGAAACAAATTTAGATTAAAGTAACCCTAAAGAAAAATAAGAATTTTTGATTTCTATTTAATTATAATTACAGATAAAAAGACGACAAAACTGATGAATTGTTAGCTTTATTATTAAAAGAATCTGACTTTCGTAAGCATTTCTGGATATTGGTCTATTATATTGATATTTTCTTTTTTTATTAACACGAAAATTCTCTCTAGATTTACAATACAAATTTTACGATTCACGTGAGCGATATTTATTTAAATATCAATTTGATGCTTTACCTATAATACAGTCTGCAATTAAACCGAAAATGTAAATTATCACAACGAATATAAATGTTTTTATAATTAATTGTATTTGGTAAAGTAAAATTTGTTTATTTCTCTATAAAATTATGCGAGCTAAAGACATATAATTGAATATTAAAACGAATGATTAAAAATAATATACTTCATATAAAATTTATAAGGTCTTGTATTTATATCGTGCTATACAAATTATTGATTGCCTTCTTGCCTCAAGGGATTTACTTATTACTTTCACTTCTCTAATTGTATCTCATCAATCAATAAACTAATCCACCTTTTCATAAGTTGATATGTTTTCTGTTGATTCTGATCAAATAATTCGTAGATGTATTAGAACTCGCATCCCTTTTGTGTTTGATTTATTAAAGTATTATTTTATTACGTATTATTTTAATTATGATTATTCTTGGATTTTAAATAGCTGAGGTTGGTAGCTTTCTTCCTCATTTGCATCTTTAGTGAACTTTTATGGAATATGTTTCAACTTTCTGGAAAGGGATTTCACAAAATGTGTTAATGAGGTCCCAGCTGGTAACAATGATAATGGCAATGGAGAATGAATTTCCTCTCATCTTCCAAACAAATTTCTACCCAGCAGTCATATCGATTTATGCATAATTTTCATTACTTCATAATAATTGTCTTATGACACAATATAATTGCTAGTCATGTTTAAACAGCAAAATTATTTCCTTATTTTTTATAGACAATTATAGTAAATTAGAAGCAAACTTGTATTTTATGATGAATTATTTAGCTGTATTTATGTTGCCATTGTGACAATTCTTATTATTGCGTTTTTATTATATATACCATTAAGCCATTTCCCTTTCAGGGTAGGCGTAACACTACCCGATTCGGGCAGTGTTTCTAGGTTGATAGCTTGTAGTAAAATAACTACAAGTGTGGGCTCACCACACCCACGATGTGCCAACAGCACTCGGTTTTCTCGAATGGTCAACCCATCCAAGTACTAACCGCGCCCAACGCTGCTTAACTTCAGTGATCTGACGAGAACTGGTTTTTTCAGCGTGGTATGGCTGTTGTATATTGAAAAATTATTGAAAAATATAAATATCCTACTCGAAATAAAAAAAATTAGTTTATTTTACATTGTATTTACTTTCCTTTTTTTATTTATGTTGAGATCGTTTTATATCATCTCAACTCGAGTCATAAAAATGTTACAGTGTTTTCCAATCTGCTCTAGGATAAAAAATTTGCGCTCTGGACACTTTAATGCTTTTTTGTTTTAAATCCAGCTTTTGTGATAAAAAGAAAGTAAGCTAATAAAATGGGATTTCCAGGCAGGATTACGTAACTATACGAACTGATATGATGCTCGGAAATGAAAGTACAACTGAAAAAGTTCTGTCACAGTTAGTTGTTTTCACTTAAGAGGAAAACGAATTTTTATCACGTCCAACTTCGTTTTATTACTTTCAATCGATTCCATCTTGATTGTTTAATTTTCTAAATCATCTCGAAAAATAATTTTTATTTTCAATTGCGATCAAAACTTTTAAATCCAATTTTGAAATTTCTACAAATATTTTGTTTCACTTAAAAATAATTTCTTAATTATTCACTGAAATAATTATTGAAAAAATTGCTTTCTTTCATTATTAGAAGTAGTTGTGACAAGTCACGCGTGTATGTACAAAGTTGTAATGAACTGTGCAAAATTTAATGGAGCATGTAAACGAACGTTACTCGTATACATACAGATGCACGCTTGGAAAATTGGCTGGAAGCCAGAGCTTCCAATATTGCGAATTTAACTTCGTTTTTTGCCTCGTATGAGGCTAGGAAGAAAAACAAGTGTTGTTTTACATGCTCCAGAGAAAAAGACCCGTTTTATGTTTGGGTCGACTTTTGTGCTCAGGTAATAAATATACAAAACATGTTATTATGGCCGTTTAAAAACTACATCACGCTATTTTAAAAAATCCCCTCCTTTTTCGTCACAGATCATCCCACAAAGCTTGAACCCTCAGGGTGACGTCGCAAAATAACCCTTTAGGACAACATTTTTTCTTCGATTTCATTTTATATGTCTAAAAGAAAACACAAAAGATAATATTTTAACAAACTCTCAAAACAGGGGAAATAGGGTGATTTTTCACGAAAATAGAGGAATAATAGGAGAATAAATCCTTTAACAAAATTAATGTACAGGTACCGTATTGATTTAAATATGAAACGCAAGCAAACGAGAGAACTTTTCAACAAAATAGTTAAATTTTTAATAAATTAGTTGAATTCTCAACCTGCAAAGGTGAGTATTCAATCCAGTGGTAGAATTTTCAAACAAAAAGGATTAGTCTTCAATGACAAACAGTTGAATTTTTTAACAATGAGTTGAATATTCAAGTAAAAAAGGTGAATTTTTTAGTAGGCTGTGGAATTTTTGATTAATATGTGGAAATGTATGCATGTATGTATGTGGATATGTATGTATTCTAGAGTCAACCTTGCATTTCAATTTTGACACACTTCCACATATCCAATCGTCATAAAACTTGGTATAAATACGTATATTTCCCAAGAAAATACAATATTCTTTCAAATTTAAGTTGGGAACCAAATGAAATTAAAATAAATTTGAAAAATTAAAAATAATTTTGTTTAAACAAGCTTTTATTGAAATATAATAAAAAGAAACAAAATAAGAAAGAAGAATTTTCAACAAAAAACTTTTCTGCCAAAAAAGATTAATTTTTAATTTAGAGGGATGAATTTTCTATAAAAAAAGACGAATTTTCAACAAATTAGTTGAATTTTTGAATAAAGATGATTTGTTAACAAATTCCTTAAATTTTCAACCAACGAAGATTAATTGTCGACCAAACAGTTGCTCTTACGACCAAATAATTAAACTTTCAAGCGAAAGGGAAGAATTCGCAATCAAGTAGTATAACTTTTAAGCCAAGAACACGAATCAATCTTTAACAAAAACAATGTATTTTTAACAAAAAAGTTGAACTTTCAACCAAGTAGTTTCATTTTTAATAAAAAGATGAGTTCTCAGGGAAACATAAAATAGTTGACATTTCAACCAAAAAAGACGAATTTTCAACAAAAAATTGGATCTTCAACCAAAAAAGATTAATTTTAAGCCAAAAAATTGTACTTTGATTTAGAAAAGATACCACCAAAAGAGATGTATTTTCAACCAAGAAAGATTTTTTATTCAAGAGAGAAAACAAATGTCAACCAAATTGTTGGATTTTCAAGCCAAATGTGTACAAAACAGTTGAATTTTCTACCCAAAAATATAACCTTTTGACCAAAAGGTTAATTTTAAACAAAATAGTTGAATTTTCTACCAAAATAATTGATTTTTTAACCGAAAAAGACGAATGCAACAAAAAAATTGAATTTTTAAGCCGACACAAAATTTTTCCCAAAAACAGTTGAGTTTTTAATCAGATAATTGAATTTTAAACTAAAAACGATGCATTTTTAACAAAAATTGGATTAATTAAATTGCAGTTAAGAAAATTGATTTACAACTATCAAAAAGATTAATTTTCTACCAGAAAAGTAGAATTTACTATAAAATACATAACATTTCAACCGAAAAGTTATATTTTTCAATTAAAAATGATCCATTTCTCACCAAAAATAGATTGGTTCAGTTTTCAGTTAAGGAAATGAATTTTCATCTAAAAAAAAATGAATTTTTAACAAAATAGTCATATTTTCAACCAAATAGAAGATTTTTATAATAAAAAGAGATGAATTTGGAACCAAAAATATAATAGCAGACCTTTCCGAGTAAAAACATTTCAACTTAAGTTGGACTTGGTTCGACTTGAATTCGACTTCAAGAAACTTCTTGAGCATTTCTTGGCTATATGTTGATTGGAGGTTAAATATAGTAAAGACTTAGCTAACCGAATCATCAGAATGAACTTTCAACAAAAAAAAAGTTGAATTTTCGTATTGGGTTCTATTCATTCAATTCGCAATAAGTGAAAAAATGAGAAAAAGCGGAAGTTTCTTGAAAACGGGGGGGACAAAGAGGAGTTCTTTTAGAAAGGGGAAAAGAGGGGAATAGGGGAAAGAGTAAATTCGAAAAATTGCTATTCACATTTATATTTTTTATGTCACATTCTGCGCTAACTATACGTCACAAATCGCAACAAACCCTGGTACCCCCAGCCCCCTGGAAATGTGACGTAGTTTTTTAAGAGCCTCATATCTCTTCATACAGATTTCTGTCTCATCTTTCTTATTATATAAACAAAAATATACTTCTTGTAAAATTTTATTTTTAATATTTCTAAACATCAAAATCATTTTAGTGCAGCAATGCTCTTATAGTTCGAACTACTCTTAAAAACGAGCTTTTCGCGAAATAATGTAGTATGAAATCAACTTTTCCAGCTGCATTCACAAGCGGGAAAGCTCTCGGTTTCAAGAGTTATCCGACATCGAATCACTTAAAACTTTTTTTTCATACCGATCTCATTATTTCTGTCGAAAAAAACACGAATAAATGTGGAACTGGGCCAAGGTTATCGGTTAATGACATGAGACCATTTTAAAAATAGACCAACAGCTGGCCGTTCAAAGAAACCACATATATCAGAATCCATAAAACTTGAGACTGCACAGATGAACGTTCGGGTTTCACGTCTCTATATTCTTACTTGTGAATTCTATTTCCCTCTACTCTGACAAAAGGGAATTGTGACAAATGTACGAATGAAACTTCTTTCTTGATTGCAGCCAACTCTTATGCATGAATATATGGAATGATTTCATTTTCAGATCGAATCCATTTCAAGTCAGGCAGGTGCTCTGCTTTAAGTCGCAGAATCTCTTGGCGCCAAAATATGTTATTTTTTAGAGGAAATTAGGAGACGTGTATTTTTCCGATTTCAAAAGCAAATTTTTCCACGAAGTTACGATTATTTAAATTTTGACCTCTATTTCTGAAAAAAAACACAAATTTACAAATGTTCCTTGAAGTCACGAGTATCGTTGTCGAAAACCTGATTGGCGTCGACACTTCGTGAATATGACTTATAGTGGCTGTTTTCAATTTGTGCATATATTAAAAAATATTGTAAATTTTCTGCAACATCAATTTCATAAATCGAAATTCCCAAATAAGTAGTTTTATTTAATGATAAATTTATTTCTAAATGTTTCTAAAAATTATTGATAAAAGCGAAATTTTAATTGTTAATGATTTTTTAATATTAGGAACTATAATTTGTCAACTTTTTCACGCTTTTAACTAGATGAGAAAAATGAAGTTGTGGACGAAAACTTAGAATATCTTTATTTACTGTCAGTGCCGGCAGCAAACAAATTACTGGTACCGTCAATAAAATTTCTGGGAAAATTTAAAATGATTAAGGTATTTTTTTAAAAGATCAATTTAAATTTTTAAGATTTGAAAATATGTCAAAGAAGAATCTAAAAGGTCTTGAGACAATTTTTTAATTCAATAAATAATTTTGCAAAATTAAAATTTTCGTTGGAAAACTGAATTATTTTTGAATATATTCAGAAGTTTTAGAACTCCTGCGAAAATTCGATAATAACTTAAATCTTGAGTTGATTTGAAAAAAATTTTGTTTTAATTAGATTTTGGAAGTTTTCGAAGAAAAGAAGCTTTTTAAGCATTTTTAAAGTGTCAAGAGAATCAAAATACTTTCTTAAGATTGCTTGGAAATTTGCGTAGGATTTTTGATTTGATAAAATTAGTTTTTGAAGAAAATTAAAAAAGATTACAAAACATTCCAAATTAAAATTTTTTTAAATTAGATGTTTGCATATTTCGAAATAAAATTTTGAAGCTTTTTCAGGATTTTGAAAAGTTTGAAGATGAAAAAAAAATATTAAGATTCTTGGAAAAATTTTTAATGATTTTTTATTTTGCGAAATTAATGTTAATAGAATATTTCAAAAGATTTTAAAACATTCAAAAAGATTTTCAAAATTATCAAAATAAATCTGGAAAATCTTGGGGCAATTTTTAAAATTTTTTAAAATTTTTCAAAATTTTAGAAATAATGCGAATCAGTTCGAAAGACGTTTGAAAATACATCTCTTTAGGTGAAAATGGATCTGTTTTGGTTAAACATTCAACTATTTTGTTGAAAATTGTTATTTTTTGGATGAATTCAACTCTTTTGATTATAATTATACCATTGAGCCATTTCCCTTTCCGGTCAGGCGTTACTCACTCGGTGAGAAAGGGAGTAATGTGAGGAAGGAGGTATTGATTTTTTAGATTGATCTAGAATTCTCGTGTAATTTATTTAAATAACACGTTCGTTCCGCAACACTGCTCCGATCCAGGTTGCTGATCAATCTCTCTAGCGATCACCCCAAGTGAAGAGCCCCACAAGGTCGTCATGTGAGATTCCCCACTCGGGCTCATTAGTATCCAAGGTCTTTTCTTCCAGGCGTTATTCACTCTACTGACACTCTTTTTATAAACTATTTGTCGCCACAATTTTCTGTCCTGGCATACTTCTCTAGCTTCCTTCACGTCCATGCATTTTTTCATGCACGCTCTCATGTTTCTATGGCTTCTTATGTTTCTTCGAATTAAGGTCTCATTCACACATTCTAAGCATTCTTTCCGCGGTCTACCTCTGGGCACAGTGCCATTTACTTTACCTTTATACACTTGTTTCGTCGGTCGATCATCTTTCATTCTTTCAACATGTCCTAACCATCTTAACTGATTTCTTTCCCATATGTCAACTAGTGTCTCTTCTGTACCACATTCTTTGAGGATTATTTCGTTTCTCACTTTGTCTATCAGTGTTTTCCCGCATATTGTGCGCAGAAATTTCATGCCAATCGCGACAATTTTACTCTTATTCTTTTCTTGCCATTTTAGCTTTTTTGATATATTTTTACTTCTGATAATGGACCCTGCTCTACCGATAATCTTCTTACCCTCGTTTATGCGCCTATCTAACTCCCCATCTATCTTTCCGTCACTAGTGAATAGGCTGCCCAGATATACGTACTTATCAACTTGTTCTATTCTCTCATCATTTAGGATAATGTTGCACATTGTTTTCTCACCTTTTCCTTCATACACCATAATTTTTGCTTTATTTACGTTAATTTTGAGGCCCGTGTTCTTCATGCTTGTATTTATTTTTCTCAACATTCTTTGCAAGTTCTCGATCGATTCTGCAATAATAACCTTATCATTTTTTATTTAACATTAAAATATTTTTAAGTTAAAATATCAACTATTACATTTTTTGTTAGGAATTCATCTTTTTTGGTTGACAATTAAACTATTTTCTTATAATTTCAACTATTTTCTTAAAAATTCACTTTTTTGGTAGAGCATTCATCATTTTATATATAAATTTATCTCAGGGTTTTTGCCAGATCTGGTACCAAGACCATGGTCTTGGTGATTGTGTTTGTGGTGTTGGCCAACAAAATTGGTAATTATTATAAAAAACACATAAAACCGGGACCCTGGGTAAAACTATTTTTAATAATTTTATATTTATCAAAATATCTTTTTCACATAATAATGCAATATATGCATCTCATCAAATTTTATGTTTAAACTAATATGAATCTAATATATGAATACACACTGCAACATATCCACGTGTTTTATCTCTATTTTTTGTTTTGGTTGGAGATTTGAATATTTTGTTGAAAATTGTTTTTTTTTATTCAAAATTAAAATCATTTTTGATTGAAATATAAACTATTACATTTTTTGTTGACAATTCATCTTTTTTAGTTGAAAATTCAGCTATTTGGTTAAAAGGTGACCTAATTTGTTGAAAATTCATTTTTTGGTTGGAGATTCATCATTTTAGTGAAAAATTAATCTCTTTGGTTGAACACGTAAATATTCCGTTGGAAATTCGCCTTTTTGGTAGAAGATTAATCTTCTTGGTAAAAAATTGATCTATTTGGTTAAAAATTCAACTATTTTGTCGAAAATTTGTCTCTTGGTAAAAAATGCATCTTTTTTTGGGTGAGGATTTCACTATTTTGTTGAAAATTCGTTTTTTTTTAATGAGTTCAATTGTTTTTTGATATAAAATTGCAATAGTGGCCTTCTATAAGGAAGACATCTTTACAAT
Source organism: Andricus curvator (assembly GCA_932195095.1). NCBI lineage: Eukaryota > Metazoa > Arthropoda > Insecta > Hymenoptera > Cynipidae > Andricus > Andricus curvator. The sequence goes on along the minus strand of CAKNYM010051662.1, from coordinate 144,554 downwards.
TTTTTTTGTGGGCTGAATCATTTTTGTGATCAGGATCATTTTTTTCCCCTTTAAATCTAATTTTCGCATTTTTCTCGGAAACAGCGAAAGATACATCAAAATTTTAACATAAAAGTTTACACATCTAGAAAAGTTTCACAAAATGTGTTTCTTGCCCTTTTGTGATAACTTGTATCGTTTAAGAAACAAATTCTCTCGGCCACAAAATATTTTTAGCTCACATAAAACTGTTAGAATGCCTTTCTTATATTAGCAGAAATTTTAAAAAACAATATCGCAATAAAAAAGGGGAGGTTTTGCAGAAATATTTTTTCATTTTTTTCTTCGAACATTGAAAACATAAAAAGAAGATTTTCAGGAAAACCCATTTGCAATATTTTGTAAAAGTATCTGTTCACATAAGGAAGGTATCATATCAAATTTATGCGAGGTAATCCATTTTTTATGCCGGGAGAAGTTTTCATTTCTGAAAATATTATTTTCCAATTTTTCTCATAAACGATTTAAGATATCATGAAAGAGGAAGAGAAATTTTTTGTATAACTTTTCTAGTTGTGAAAACTTTTATCTTACATCTTGTTGCATTTTTCGTTGTTTCCGAGAAAAATGTGAAAATCATAAAAAAGAATCTTCTGGCTACAGTATTTGTTTATCCCATATAAAACTCACAGTATGTCTTTTATATACAATAATCCGCGGATAGTGACAACTTTTAAATAAATTATGCAAATCGTGTAACACGCTTTTTTTTGTACCTCAACCCTAAAAAAAACTTATTGAACATGAGAGGCATCCGCATATTATTAAAGAAAATCCATTTCCCGGTAAAACTATGCAAGGTAACAAAAAATGTTAAAAACAAAATTTTTCATCTCAAAAAGATCGAAAATTTTTCTTTATGGCCATTTTTAATCAAGCGCACAGTTCTTGAGTTAATCATGAAAAATGTTATTAAAAATAAAAAATTATTTTCTCTGGCCAAACTATGTAAGATACAGAAAAATATTATGAAGCAAAATTGTTCAAATAAAAAATATCTACAAATTTTCATTAGACCATTGTTTGAAAAGACGCGTAGGTTTGGTTTTATTCTTGAAAAATAACATTAGAAAAATAAAACGGAGAATATGACAGCGCAGCGAGTGCATTTTTCTAATAATATTATATTTTAAAAATGTTCAGAAGAAATAGCTGCAGGAATATTTCCAGCTTCTGAATTGAAAATTATTGTTTGAAATTTTTTCACGAAAATTGGCTTAAATTTTTGTTTCACATAAATCATGGAACTTTCCTATAATTGTTGCCTTATTACAGTTTCCTGGCATTGATTCTAGTAATTAATATTTACTTCAATTGAATAGTATTTATATTTACCACTTATTTAGGAAGTATAACATAATTTCACATAACTTTTTAAAATAGTTCCTAGGTAAATAAGTCTATTATCTCGATTGTCTCCCTCCATAAAAACATGCCTTGGAGTGCCGAAAACATAAAAAATGCTTCCGTTTGTGACACGAAGAGCCTTATCCGCCGGGCTAGAAGGACAAATTCAAGAAAAATTTGGCATAAAATACAAGTGTGGGTTTTTTGTGAAACGAATTCTGAAAGAGGACGCTGAAATTCATCAGAATCCGAGAAGAAACTTGGAATATAAGAATCATATCAAAATTATGTCCAAATTCCAATACTTCTAACTTCGTGGGAAATGTTTTTCTTTTCTAAATCCGTAAATTTGAAATGGATTCTATTTTCAATTTTCTTTTATAGTAGGGCATTTGCTATCTCTTATGCAAATCTTATAATCTCTTTTCTGGCATAAGATATTTTCGTCGTAACTGCATGTATGGCGCCTCTTTATATCCCAGAGTCTTTAGTTTCTCTTTAACACTGAAAGCTTTTTATATTCTGTAATAAGTAATAAACATAATAAAAAATAAAAATTACAAATTGGTAGCATTTGCGATTTATAAAATATAAATTTACAAGTATTTGGTTAATACAAAACTGAAACGTGCACTGCACTGCACCAATTGCACTGCAATTGGTGGTTCAAAAATTCGACTTCCGTTTTTTGCTAATCGATCCCCTAATTTTTTCGTTTTTTGAAAACAGAAATTCCCTATTTTGAATATCCCCCGGGCTTTTCAAATTAGCATAGTGTTTTAAATGGGAAAAGCTCGGTTTTTGAAAAAATGGGAAGAAGAGGTACTTGTTATTAATTTCTTGTAAATTAAGATTTGGTCGCCTCTTAACGAATTTTCATATAATAATTTCCACCCAATGACATTAAATTTTGACCCTACCAACCCCCTTGTATTGTGCCCGGAAAATGTCCCAAAAATGCAAAACATCATTTTTATGTCAAATTCATGCTACAGATGGTATTTTTTTAAATTCTTTTGAATTAATTATTTATATTCGGTAAGTTACAAGTTTTTAAGTATTTTTGAAATAATTTTCAATTGGTAAGATAATAATGAGTTGAATTGTTCGTGCCTTTTTGCGACACTCAGTAATAATACTAGTTTTTGGTTTTATGGCTTTGGGGTATGTAAATGATGAAGAAGACTTATATTATTAAATCTTATTCATCATTCACATTTCTAAATTTTCTTCATCGTTTACGGACCCCAAAGCCCCAAGACCAAAAACTAGTAATAATTATTTGTTTAATCAAAATTTCTTTCGCCCGTAAATCGTGAAGACATATTATTTTTCGCGATAAATGATACAGTTGGCGAATTTCAAGAATAATATTTTTGACTTAAAATATATGGTAATTAATGAAAAAATTAAATTTTTAAACATTTTTTGCCCTGGTAATCAGGAAAACTTACCTTTTTCTTGAGTTGATAAGTTTATTCTTGAGTCAAGAGTGATATTTTTTGTGAATGACAGTTTGCAATTATTTAAACCATTAATTTCACTTGCTTTTTGTTATAGGAAAAATGGAGAAAATTCTAATTTAAAGAAGTGATTATTAATTAAACAATTAGGTTATAAGCTCTGAAATAAAAAAATACTTAATAATGGAGGACATGCGTTTTTAAAAATGCAAGTGAATGACTATTAATTGATTAAATATTTGAGAAACTATCTTCCACAATAAATATCACTCCGAACATTCATGGACTGCGTTACTGATACCCGAAAGTAGTAACTTTTCAAGATTAACATGGGAAAAAAAATTTTTCAACAAATTAAATTTGTTTGAATAATTGCTGAATATCGTTAAAGAAACACAATACTCTCAAAATTTGGTAATTGTGTCATTAATTTCAGAATATAATAACTTTCTACGATTTAAAGGAAAAAATTGTTCAATTAAATGAAAATTGTTACATTAATTACCAAATATCCTAAACAAGAAATTAAAAATTAATTTTATAAAATTGTTTCAACAATTCAAAATTAGTTAGAAAATACTTTAAGACTTGTCGTTTAATAAATAGAAATATTTCGGCTATTTTGAATTTTTTGGGGCATTTTCCGGGTACAATACAAGGGGATTGGATCAGTTAAAATTAAAAGTTATTTTGGGTGGAAATTATTACTTGAACGTTTCTTAAGAGGTGACTAAAATTTAATTTCTAAAAGTTAATAGGATGTACTTCTTTTTCACATTTTTTCGAAAACCACGCTTTTCCCATAAAAAAAACCCCCGTGTTAATTTCAGAAGCTCGGGACCACGGTTAATGTTGACCGATTTGGAAAAAATGGGCCATACTACGTGCAATTGAAGGATGAGAAGCAGGGGGTTTAGCTAATTGTCGCATTAATGTTAAAAAGGTATGAAAAAAGCGTCACATGGGGGGAATTTCATACTGAATTTTTTTGAATATTAACAATTTTAGATTCAAGCATTCGAAATTAAAGCAAAAAATTGAGAAAGAATATTACAAATACTTTGAATGAACAACGTTTTTGATTAAATAATTTTATAATTTGAAAGTTTTAAGAAATAGATATAGTTTACATAGCAAGGCTTCTTTTAGAAAATACTTTTTAAATTCAGGCAGTAATTATCCAGAAAATTCTATAAAGATACTATAATCATTATTTGTTCGACACTGCGAAATTTTTCATTTGAAGTGGTCCAATTTGGACAATGTTACATATAAACCGTTAAAACCTTAACAATTAACAAACATTAGGTATTAAATTTCAATATAAAAAGAAGACAAATTTGAGCCATTTAAATCTACCTATACAATCTTTAGAATAGAAGAATTCAACCTTTAAGTGATTAATACAACATTTTTAGGTCTAAAACTGGATTTTTTTACAGTGTACTTAAATATTCTAATTACTTAATGTCAATATTTTTTTTTCTATTTTGTAGAGAAGCAGGCCCCCTTTTCTGCGTCTAGTAACAAAAAGCGTTGTTGATATAAAAGTGCTTCAAGAAGCTCCCGCTTTTTACATTTTTTATTTTTCTTTCTCGTGTCGCTTTGTGCTTTTTTACCTTGTGTCCTTCTCTGTCTCTATAGAATGTTATTTTCTTTGGTGGCTTTCAATTCGAAGATGCAGAGAAAAATAGGTTAGTTTGAAATTCAAAAAGCAAATGAAAAAGCATAATGTTAATAATGTATTAGCATCAATACAAAAGAATTGACAGTTCAGATGGTTTTCCATATTTCCATCCATTAATGATAAGAATTAATACTGTTTCTCTTAAGTAGATGAATGTCAGACGTAATTTTTGTTGTCGAGTAAATGCTGGAATTATTTAATAAGATGATATATTTAAATATCATTTTCTTAGTGATTTAAATACATGCCCCATAAGGGTGGTTCAAAAATACCTCGGAATTTTTCGAATTTTCATGCATATCCTCTCCAAATTGGTTTGAATTAATCAACAAATAAATGCGTTTCTGTTTAAAAACATGATATTCAGAGAACCCACAAGCCCCATGAAGTTTAACACGTATTCCTCATAAGAAAAAAGACTTGTACTCCTATAAGTCTGTTTTATAGGTCCCAAAAAACCCCATAAGTGAAAAATTGGGTTTTGTGAGTTTTGACGCTAATTTTTCTGCTTATTTCAATAAAAATTGTTCTAATACATAAGATGTCACTTTTTACTGAAAGTTGCGATTTTTTCTTAAATCTTCAACATCAAGGGAGCATAAATAATGTTTTTAACTATTTTTATTATTATTTTTAATAGTTTCTTTGAAAAATGCTAGAAATTTGTGGGTTTTTATGAAATTTTCAACTTTTTGTTCACTTTTCACTTAGAACCATGGAATAATTAATGCAATTTAAGAAACATAATTGTTTAAAGAAATTGTTCTTATTCATAACTATATCCTCCTACAGTAATACTAGATAGTTGCGGTTTTTTCTTAAATTTCAAATATTTTGTCGACTTTTTACTAAGTGCGGTAATAATTAATGGGAACTAAGAAATATAATTGTTAAAACAATTCATTATTGTTTATAACTATCTTCTCTTGGAGTAATTCTAAACAGTTGCGGTTTTTCCCTAAATTTTCAGCTTTTCTTGGACATTTTAGTTATGAGCAAATAATAAATGAACATTAACAAGAATCATTTTTTAAATAGTATTCCATTGTTTTCCGGAGTAAGGTATTTTTATTGTATTGCTAATGTTTCAAAAATATTAATTCAAGCAAAAAGATTCTCAGTATCTAATTAAAGGAAAAATTACATTAAATATAAATATGATCCATATAAAAAATTGAAATATTATTTCAAATATCTAGTTCTAGTTCAGGAAAATATATTCACAAATAAAGAAAGAGATTTAAAAAAAAATGATTTTCTCTGATGTTTATGTATTATTTGTTCATAATTAAAAAGACAAAGCAAAGTTACAAATTTATGAAAAAACCGCAACTTTCCAGCATTAGTATAAGAGCTTTCTAGCATTATTCAAAGAGAATATTGTTAAAAACAATAATAAATTATCTAAATAATAATTTTTGTTAATTTTCATTAATTATTACTTTACTAAGTAAAAGTGAAAAAAATGTAAATCTTAGAACAAACCACGAACATCTAGCATTAATATAAGAGGTGATAGTTATAAACAATGATTAATTTTTGAATCAATTATGTTTCTCAAAATGCATCAAATGCTACATCTCTCCAAGTCAAAAGTGGACTAAAAGTTGAAAATTTCAGAAAAAACTGCTTTATTCAAAGAGAATATTATTAAAAATAATAATACATTATTTAAACAACTGTTTTTGTTAACTTGCATTCATTACTATTTCACTAATCTTCAAACATCTTCATCTTCAAACATCTAGCATTTCTATACAAGAAGATAGTTATAAACAATAATAAATTGTTAAGACAATTACTTTTGTTAACTTTAATTGATTATATCCTTGCTTTTACTAAAAAAGTTGAAAGCAAGTTGAGAAAATCAGAAAAAACCGCGACTTTCTAACCAATCTAAGAGAAAATTGCTAAGAACAATAAAAAATTGTTTAAAAAATGTACTCAAACATCTAGCTGTCAGTAAAAAGTAATATTTGATATATTAGAAAAAATTCATACCAAACTAAACCACAAAAAAAAATAATTAGTACCAAAAACTCACAGAAAACAAATTTTTCACTTATGAGGTTTCTTTGGGACCTTATAAGACAGACTTATGGGGGTGAAAATCAAAATGTAATGTTTGATTCGTATTCTACGACTAATGAACATTGAAAAAAATTTAGTTTTTGCTGTTTCAACCAAACTTTTGCTGATGCAGCAAAATTGTTGTTAAGACAAAGCGAATATATCACTGCTTCTATCGCACCAAAGGTTTGGTGGCTTTAAATAAACATATTCCTTATGTCAGTTTACATTTTTTACAAATAATGTAAATGATAAAACCATAAATAAATCTTTTTTTTGGGTATTTAAGTTATCCATGAATTAAATACATAATTAATTTATAGCAGAGAGTCAAACATTTTTAACATTTATCAACGACCCATAAAAATTAATGAAATTTTAATATTCAATAAATCTATAATATATATCAAGTTAATTTTAGTATGAAAACCTGGATTCTGGTAATAAAAAGCGATAAAATCGATAGTTAGCGCAATCTCGTGCATGTTATCTTGCCTGGGTTTTAGTGTGACAGATAGCTTATCAAATCAGGCAAGTAATTTTCTAATGTAAGCTGGAGAAAGGCATCCCTCGCACAATGAACGAAGCGCGATGATGGAACGCGGAACTCACTTTTTGATGCTTCCATTTCTCATGAACGTGGAGAATATACTAATGGTTGGATCCGAGGAGTAGCTCGATCAAATATAAAACTGGGAAATGAAAATAGAGTGAGTTCGAAGAGTAGGGATGGTATCCACTACTGTTTACGTGTCTCAGTTACTGTCAGGAAGATGACTTTTCCCTTCTTTATAGTGATGATAGGCTGGGAAATCATGATTATGGTTATGATACCCAGATAATAACACGAGGATCGATTCTAATCAGATATCCCAAGATTATACTCTCCCGTCATTCCAGAATTGATGAAAAGTGCGTTTTCAGTAGATAAAAAGGCTGCGTCTAGTCATCAAGAAAGATTGGGGGAGTTGGAAAAGGGGATGGACTATCTGGCCAACAAATATAGAGACCTCAATTTTTGTACAGATTTTTGTGAAAACCTCAGCAGAAAAAAAAATCTAAAAATATGGGACAAAGTGCATGTTACAGATAATGGTTTTGCCTATACTTTTGCAGAGTTTTAACATTTTCAGTTGATTAGCAATTATTTCCTAATGAGTTAAAGGTTAAAAAGTATCATTATCTTACGATCACTTCAGAATATTCAAATTTGAATGGCCGTTAGTCCCCGAAAATAAATTACAAAAATCTGCAAAAAATATATGAATTTCTTTGATCTTTTCTGTGCACGATTGTAAATTTCAGAGTCAAAAATAATCATTTGTTAATAAAGAGTTAATAAAAAAAGAGTAGCGAGGTTTCATCTCAAAAACTAAACAACGTAGGGAGATCATTCTTGAAGCAAATTGCATATTTTTGGCTTCTGAAAACGGTGTATGTAGTATTAATGAGCAAAAAGTTCCGCTTGAATGTTTAAAAAAATATGTTCTTTTTCGAAAGAACCAGGGCTTTCCGATTATCAAAGTTACACTCCTATTGTGAGTGCCGTTCCGTCGATAATCGGAAAGCCCCTCGTTTTTTCCTAAAATAATTTCTTAAACATTTAAGCGCACCTTTTTGCTCATTAACACTACATACAACGTTTTCATAGGCCAAAAATATGCAATTTGCTTCAAGAATGATCTCCCTACGTTGTTTAGTTTTCGAGATGAAACCTCACTACTCTTTTGCTCATAAATCTTACTCTATGGATTCAGTTTTTTAGTTCATACGCTTGCTTAACTTTAAAGTTTTCAAGCTCAAGGCAGCAGGCATATTTGCAACTTTATAAGATAGTTTAAATGTGTCAAGTTTAAAGGAAAGTTTATGTCTTTTTAATACAATAAGCTAGCTTTTAATTAGTTTCAATTTGGTTAAGTTTAGCTTTACTTGTTTAATCTAATAAGGTAAACAGCTACAGATTCGTAATTCTATAAGTCAGATTAAGTTTTCCAGTATAATCTGGCTTAAGTTGAATGAGCTTAGCTTAAATTTAGTTGAACTTAGCTTAAGCCATCGTGAGCTTAGCTTAGCTAATTTTTGACATTACGACGCTATAGGTAAAGTTTTCCAATCTTAAAAGCTAACTTAAGTTCACAAAGCTGAGAAGCTGGGTTTGGTTTTTAATTTTATAAGCTAGTTTGAATTTTGAGTTTAGAAGCTCAAGGCAGTACAAGGTTTGCAATTTTATATGTTTTTTTAAATGTTATACATTTTTAAATAAGTTTAAGTTTCAAAAATTATAAGCTTGCTTTAGTTCAGCTTGAAATTAGTTTATCGTAGCTTATACAAGAAGCTTATATATCTAAGCTTCGGCACGGATTCAAGAAGGGTGACCGCGGCTGATTTTCTCCTCCTCCAAGGTCCTAATAAAAAAATATTACAAAATATCTCAGAATATTGTCGCTTTTATTTGTGACTTTTTATTACTAGGGAGCTCCCCTTGGTTTTCGGACCCTCGTTGGCTCTTTTAGTATTGCAGAAAATATTTATGATCCAATATTTACATTTTTTATAGTCTAGAAGAAATTTTTTCAATTACACGAGTTTTGAGAGGGGTTTCATCCTAAATTAATCGTTTTTTAAATATAAAAGTTCATTTATTTTAAGCGATTTTATCAAAAAAATTCAAAAAGCAAAAATACTGTATCAAAAATTTAATTTTGGATTCTGTAATTTAACCAGGAAAACTAACAGCAAAACCTTGGATTAACTTTCGAAAGTTTGTGCTGGAGATTCTGATAGTGTAGTGTATGTAGATTTCATCATCCTTTGCCTTTTGAAGGCCCGAGCTCACCCCCGAGTAACTTCTACATGTAGTTTACGAGTTACGATAATACTCAGAATACTAAAACCGCATCTCGATCCGTATCAGATACAAGTTTCGCACATAAATTTAAATAGAAATTTATACATAAATTAAAAAAAGAAAACTATACGTAAACTGTAAGTTTTATCTTCTGAAACGAGAAGCAAAACCTTTTAATTGCTTTCAAAATAAGGGTCCCCTGCAGTAATGGTTTCACAAAAGCTCAGGAAACTCCTTAGTAGTGCGAATCAACAAGGGCAGTGTTTTCTGTTTACCTAATCAACACAAGAACACACTTCTAAATCCCCTTTTAAGGAAAACAATTTATTCCAAATGTGTTCATCTTCCTTCCGTGTCATGTTTACGCATATCCTTATTAAATTCCTTTAAGACTTTGTTTAATCAACAGTTTATTTTATGAAAATGATATTACTTTTAAGTAGGCACTTTACAGTAAATTACAGTTCATTAATTTGATGGCAACGCTTTTACACATACTCCGGATTTTTTATTTGATCCGCAAATTGCGGTCGAGTGTCATTTGTTACGCCACATCCAAATCATGACCATCTATATGCACATCACAATTACAAAACTAAGCATTGGATAAAATTTCCAAATTTTTTTTTACGAACAATCATTAAGTTTCGACGAATACATAAATTACTTAAGTCTAAAGAGTGAATTTTGCCTATTTCAGTTTAAAATTCATAATTTTAGTTGAAAATCCATCTCTTTAGATGAAAATCCAATTTTCTTTTTTGAAAAGTATAATATTATATCTTTGGTTTAGAATTCATCTTTTTCGGTTACAAATTTTATTTATTTATTGAAAATTCAACAATTCTGTTAGAAAGTCTTTCTTTTCGACTGAAAATGCAAAGGTTTTGTTGAAAATTCATCTTTTTGGGTTGAAATATCCACTATTACTTGGTTAAAAGTTTAACTACTTTGTTAAAATTTGTTGGGTGAAATTAATCTGTTTCGGTTGAAGATTCATTTGTTTGGTTGAAAATGTATCTATTTTGTTGAAAATTCCTTCTTTTTCGTTGAACATTAATTTTTTAACTGAGAATTTAACTATGCCATTATTGGTTGAAAATGTATCTTTTTCAGATGAATCTTCAACTCTTTGGTTAAAAATCCGACTTTTTAAGGTTGAGCCTTAATTCTTTTTGGTTGAAAATTTAATTATTTTGTTACAAATTTAACCCTTTTGTTCAGGAGTAATTTTTTTTTTTTGGTTTTTTTTTGGTTGAAAGTTTAACTCCTTTATTAAACATTCTTTTTTTAATTTGTTTTTTTTTCCTGAAACTTAATTTTTTAACTAATTTAAGTTAATTCCATTTTTGGTGAAAAATTGAGCTTTTTTGGTTAAAAGTTCAACTGTTTGGTTGGAAATTGATATTTTTAGTTGAAAATTAAAATATTTCTTGAACATTCATACATTTTTTCATCGTTTTATGAAACATTTCAAAATTGTAAGAAACATTCCTTGTTTTATAATATATATATAAACTACGACTCGACAGATATGAATGGAGTTGTGTAAAAATTAATTTTGTATCCGCAAAAGTGGATCAGTTTGATCTAAAGTTGATAATCAGAATAATACGCAACGGTTTGATATCCCAGGGTTGACTGCGCATACAAAACTATTTGAAAAATATCATGAAGTTGCTAAATTGATAAATTAGAGCCAAGAGGTACAAAGTTTATAAAGATAATAACTGCTTACATTATTTCAAACATAGGCTACTGCAAGTTTTGAAATAGAGAGCACACAAAGAGTGTATTTTTAAAAAGATTATTAGACCTGAAGGTGGAAAGAAGTCAATTGTATTATTCTTCCAGCGCCTGACCAAATGGAGTTTTCTCTACTGTGTGAAATTCGTTCTCGCTAATTTTTAACTTTAAACAATGAAAAAGGTGGCCTACATTTTAGAATTTAATTTTTAGTTACAATTAAAAATCGGGTGAATTTAATTCTAATTATAAATAATTGAAGCGGCAAGTGGATGAAGGTGACACGTGACAATTTTTAGAAAATCGACTTCTGATAATGGATGGTTGCTAACAAAGAGTGAGAACCCCGCTTCGCGGCAACAAAAAACCTTTACACAGAAAAAGTAAAAGCTGAAAAATTTTGGGGGCGTTTTTCTCAAATTTAGAAAATTGTCACATATCACCTGCATTCACTTGCCCCTTCAATTTAAAAGTTATAGATCTTTGTATTGACTATATGTGGGCGTCCGCATGAAAAGGGCCCTTATGGGCGGTTCTAGTTTCAGAGATAGTCACGTTTTTCTAAGTTGAGGTCCAAATTATTATTTTCCGGTAAGAGAGGGGGGTGATACTGGGACCTATATTGATTCTATTGGAACTATAATTATATCCAGGAAGCAACCGGAAGTAGGTTTATTTCATATTCGTAAAAAAAGTATAACACGTGTGCTTATGACACTCGCCAAGTTTAAATGCTTTTTTCTCGAGGAACGATTTTTCGAAGTTCCAACTTCAAAAATGCCTCGGTGACTCGTTTTTTAACTTAGAGGGTTCATTTTGAACCTAAAATGTCGGGAATTTATCCGACTCTATATCGGCGATAAGGGCCCTTTTCTTGCGGACGCCCACATATAAGGAGTAACACCACAGTAGAGTAATTTGTATATGGTCAGACGCCTATACACAATCTATATTTTTTAAGATTTGATTGTTTCTATGAATTTTATTATGAGATAAGTTTACTCAAAAGCAGTATTAATTAAAATTTTTTATAGATCTCTCAGGTATAATGATGAGATTATCACGGAGGCTGAGAATTAATAATAAAAATTGATTTTATACTCTATCATAACAGCAATATTATTATAGTCAAGAAGAAGATTATAGTTGTATACATTTTTCTTAACCACTTTTTCAACCAATTTATTTATATTTTACGGAATCAAATTGGATGGTCTTTAATTCATAAGAATAAGTTCGTCAACAAAATTTTATTTTAAGAACGGATATTTGGTTTTGAAATAAAACTCATAAATCGTTAAGAATGAATTGCATGTGTCCAGCAAATATTGGACTATCATCAACGCAGGTGACAGGAGGTAATCAAGAAAATTTATTACGACTGCAGACACGATATCTGTCACAGAATTCAACCCCTTTTCTCAGCATAAAATATCAAATGAGATTACCACGGCAGACGCTTTACCTTTCGTAACGGGGAAAATTGTTTCAGAAAAGCTTAGTGAAAACAGGTCGAACTACTTTTTTATGTTATCAATTGCAATAAATACGTTTTGTGTCATGGTCGAGCAATCTAAAAAGTAGAACAACGTTCGATGGCAATTATGTTGCTATATATTGCAGTTGATAGTAATAATTAATATGAACCTTATCGGGGAGAAAAAGCTCACTGCTGGAGCATGTTTGTAGATCATTCAACTTGCGGAACAAAAACTAAACACTGACAATTATTTAGCCCCCCATTTTTGATATCCTTAAGTGGTTTTTCACTATATATCCAGGGATCACGACACTTTTAAAGGAAGAAATTTAAAACTTTGTTAGCAGTTTTTTCTCGATGAATCCCGGTGATGATCAAACACGTACGATCCGCGTGATGGCATCCGCGGAACTAACCAACAGGGGAGAGAATTTTCTATCCTGATGGCCCGGGCGCCTGGTGGACTTGCGCCTGACGAACCAGGCGCAACATGTGGGAAAATGTCTGCGATACGGCAGGCGAATATCAAGACATTTGTATATGCAGATGAAGCTTAAAGACACACACATTGACCCTATAAAGGGGAAGTGCATGCTCATTACTTTGTGCCGATCTAAAATTAAATTGCAGACATTTTTTAAAGATTTTATCTTTCACTTCATTAAGGATGTTCACTCAGCCGTCATTCACAATATAGGTGATACTTTTTTTAGCCATTTTTGTATCCCCCTCACCCGCCTAATGACAGATTTAGACTTGCTTTATAATTTTCAATAATAGATGACAAAAGGAATATTTTCAACGGAGTATAATTGCAAATGCAGCACTGAAAACAATTAATAAAACCTCGCCACTCCGAGCTGATGAATTAATTTTTATGTTAGTGTAATCTTGAAAAATATTAATGCAATTTTATCAAATATATTTGTTATTCTACAAAGAAAGGTACCACTTTGTCGGTATGGAGTTGAGACCTTGGGCATATAGCCGGATAAATTCCTATCATTTTAAGCCCAGTCCGAACCCACTAGGTTGAAAAATAAGTCGGCGGGGCACTTTTGAAGTTGCATTTTCGAAAACCCGTTTTTCGAGAAAAACGCATCTAAAGTTGACGAGTGCCATAAGCACATGTGTTATATATTTTCTTCAAAAATAAACTGTACCTACTTCCGGTCATTTAAAGGACTCAAGAATGTAATGTCGCCAGATAAAGCATAGATTGAAGTATGATTTCCAGGGTGGCCCAAAAAAAGTGAATACGTGTTTTCTTTAGTATTAAGAGTAAGAATAATGATAATAATAATTATTATTATTAAGAATAACATGGAGAAAAAAACATTTTTGTAAATTCCGTCCAAATCGTGAAAATGCATGATAAAGTATAGGCAAAACTTTCATTGTCTCATGAAAATCCTTCAAGAAATAAAAATCCATAATCTTTTATTTTATTTCACCCTCCCCCCCCCCCCTCACCCCGAGCCCTCTTCATGATACCTAAAAAACTACTCCATGCAAGTGCAATAAAGATTTTACGGAATAATGTCCTTAATTATGACATTTTTATCTTTTTTCTAGATTATCATAAATGAATAAATTACAAGATTTTATATATTCGCTAATAAATTTTTAATGTTTTAATAAATTTTTGGTTATTTGAACAATTTTATTTCCGTGGAATATCGCAAATAAAGGGTATTTTATTAATTTTATGGTCCCTTTAATGAATTTGGAAAGCGTTTATTTTTATTTCAATTGTTTTTGTATTGTTCAAACAATGAATTTTTGTTTAAATCCAACTTTTTAACGGGAAAAGCTAGAAAATCGTACGTTCTTCTTAGTTTTTTTAACAAGCTTCAAAAGTTTAGTCTAAATATTATTTTTTCCAAGTTACTTGTTATTGTTGGAACAATTTTTATTTGTTTGAACAATTTATAATCTTATAATGTCTCAAATTATTGATGTTTTCTGAATGCTATGGCCTAATTAATAAATGAAGGGTATTACAGCATAACTATGTAAGTTGCACTTTTTTCAAAACACGTTTTATTGGCTTCAAAATTTTCTAAAATTCCGCCGCATGTTGTGGTGAAAAAGAATATTTTACATTGTAACAACTTTTATTTGAATAATTTGTTTAAATAATGCAGAACCGAAAAAACTAATAGCGTCATTCGATTTTGCGGAAAGAATTACATAAAATCCATGTATTGGACAATTTTTTAATCCAACTAATTTGTTATTATATAGTACGAATATAAATTCAATGCAATGTGATTATTTATTTATACTATGTCACTAAATGAGTTCATAAAAATATTGTGAAATACATAGGCCTTACATAATTTTTTTAGCTGAATCGAATAGCGCTATCAATTTTTCCTATCTTACTTTTTCAAACAAATTGTTTAGAAAATTTGTAAAAAATTTGTTGAAAAATCATCTATTAGTCTTTGCGCTATTATTTTTCCAAATATTTCATGTCAAAATAATTTTTATGAAAGTTTTGAAAAATTAAAATAATTGCATTTTTTCACTTTCCAGCCTTTGTCTTTTTGTCTTTGTCTTGTAACTTTTGTAACATGTTTTTGGCGTTTCTCGGAAATATTTGATGTTTGACTATATTTTTTACGAAAAGTATTCACTTTTTCCAACTTTTTTTTGTATCTATAAAGCTCTATCCATTTTCAAATATATCTTATCATTTTTTGCTCAAAAAATGACTTGAATTTTCAGAACAAATTAGGCCAAAGAATTAAGAAAATTCTATTAATTCGCGATATTATATGATAATGAATTGTTTAAATAAATAGAAATTTATTTAAACAGTTAGAAGTAACAAGGAAAAAGTAAGATTCAGGTTTACCTTTTGAAACTTGTATGAGAAAACTAGCAAAAAAGTACGATTTTCTAGCTTTTGCCGTTAAAACGTTGGATACCCTCTCCAAGTTCATTGAATAGTTCATAGCATTCCTAAAATACCCTTAATTCGGGAAATTCTATGAAAATAAAAATGTTAAAATAAACAAAAATGGTTCAAATAATTAACAACAAATTTAAAAATACGTAAAATCTGATAATTTATTCATTTATTTAGAACTATGCAAAAAGAGAAAAAAGTAATCATTAAGGATAATATTCTGCAAAATCCTTTTGCATGGTGTAATGTTTGAGGCACCATGGATTGAAATAAAAAATTAACGATGGATTCGTAACAAGAATTTGAAACTTTTTGCATTGATCCATTCTAATGTTACCCCGTCGAAACCCCAAAATCGATACTTTAGATCTGCGTTCACAAAAATGCGAATATCTCTTGTACTACGATGGACAAATTGGTACCTTTCCTTGCAGAATGAAACATAATATATAAATTATTGAATGTATAAAAATATTAAAATTTATTCAAATGTTTATTAGTGAATGTTTTTTTATTAGATGCCTGTTTTGATTTTGTTTTATATCGAAACTCTGGACTAATGATACAAATAAGCGAACAATGATTAAGATTCAATGAAAACTACACCTTTTTTAAAGCGGAGGCAAAAATACAAAATCTTAAATAACCAATATTGAATAAACTATTAAAGATACAATTTTTCTTCTTTATTACCAGCCTTCAATTCTCATCACTCTTATTGACAGTCCGTTCAATGCAGAGATTAAACAAAGTTTTTTGCATCGTAGATGTTTTTGGTCAGATTACTATCTGGTAGATCATATTTGTTTTAAAGTCTTAGGATAAGCTAAGTTTATGACGCACGGCGTTACTTTGGCTAAGGCAGGTTTTAAAACTGTAGAGAAGGCTTTTTAAAGTTTCAACTTTTATAAAATTTTAATCTGTGTACATGGAAAAAATATGAGCTGCCCACGGATAGCTATCAGCTTATCACTTCACTCACTGAAAAAATATAATATTAAAATTTACTATCACTTTAAAACTCTTTTTTTGTTAATTTTTTGTTTAATATTAGTTATCTGACCATTTTTAGTTTTACTGCAGCAAAAAAATATATTAAAGTACCTAAAAACGAAAAACTTTTTATATGCACACACGGCTTTTTTACATGTATATTTAGTTTTAACTATCTAAAACTCATTTGTTATTTAATGAACCATCAAAATGGAATCCTACTTATTCTCTTTATTGCGTTTCTTTATAGTTTTAGCTTTACTCTATCTGTAGTTATAGTCCTGTTAAGTTGCTACCGTATTATGATGTAATTTGTAAAATGTCGTTGTATCTAATTTTCCTTGAAGGGCTATAATTAGCCCTAGGGACTATTTTGAATAAATTACATACATATAATGATAGAATATCTTTCGAAAGGGCAAATACAGTTGGCAAGTGTCATAATCTTGTTTGCAGAACAACCTTTTTCCATTTGGGATAATGGAAAGCAAGTGCTCGTAAAATCAATAAAAGTCCCACTTCGTGCGTATAGCACAAAAATAATGACTTTCCATTCAGAGGATTACAAAAAACTACCTCTATCCATTTCACTTCAGAAAAAAATCTGCCTTTGAATAACAAATAAATTGTGCTTAAAGTGGATTTCTCTCCTTAATTTAGAAATATATAACTTTCAACCCAGAATAACTGAATATCAAACATCTATGTATTATTTTTTATACTTTTTTCAAGAAAAAAAGCTGATAGTAGAGAAATACAATCTGCGTTACTGAAAATGAGGTTTTCTACAAAGAGATGAGAGGAAGGTTTTTCTCGGAGTACTTTTCCAAATAGGAAGATAAGGAGACAATTACTATTCTACAAAAATAGTCAGAATACTGTTTTAAGAATTTGATAAAAATCTGATTAAATATTGTTTCCTAAAATACAATCATATTTACTAAGTATGATTCAAACAGGCGAGGAACATATTTCACCTAAAAAATTGTGTTTTTTAATGATTTTTGTTCAGAAAAAGCGGTACATATTAGGGTGGTCCAAAAACTCGACTTTCGAGTTTTGGTGATCGATCCCCCATAATTTGTTATAGTTTTCAGGAAAAAAAGTTCCTTATTTTTTTCTTTCAAATGGATCAACATTAGCCTTGGCTTTTGAAAGTAATATGGGATTTTAAATAGGAAAAGCTCAGTTTTTGAAAAAATAACAAAAAGAAATACTTATTATCAACTTTTTGTAAAGTAAAGTTTTCAGGGAATAATTAAAATTCAATAACTTCAAATTTTGTCCTCTTAACCGCTTGGTATTGTGCCCGGAAAATGTCCCAAAAAATGCAAAATATCAATTTTATGTTCAATTAATGTTTTTTAACATGAGTAATAATTAATTGGCAACGTAAGATTATCCAGTCATTTTTTAATATTTTTTAATTGTTTAAATAATTTTAATTTGTTCAAACATCTATATTTTTCAGCTGAGTCGCGAAATAAACTTATTTTCTAGACTTTATAAGTACTTTCATCAATGATGACAATAAAATAATATATTTAAATGATTTTACAAATATCTAAATAATACGTGTTTATTCAATTATATACTTCATCTAAAAAAAGCAGAAGAAACATTTTATCTTACCAAATTTTTGACAGATGTTAATATTTTTAAGTACTAAATTGTTTTCAAAGAATATTTGAAAACGTTTGAACAAATTTGAATTATTTAAACAGTTTTATTTAGTTTAAATATAATATCATATAAATATAATTTTTAAATAATTTGAACAAATTATGTCATCGTTATAGAAATTTAAGAATTTTAAATTAGATTAAAATCAAATTCAAAATCCTATTTAACGTCCAATACTCAAGTTAATGTATAGAATTCCTGAAGATAAAACAAGAATCCAACGATCAAATTTGGACAATCACCAGAAAATGCTCCAATTGCAATTCCAAAAAAAAAAAATTTGCATCTTTGGACAAAAATAAAAAAGAGGAAAGAAAAATGAGAAGGCAACCAACCAAATCCCCTTCCTTCTCTTTTTTATTTCTTTTGTCTTTTTTATTTTTATCATTATCAAATCACAATATGAAAGCATATATAATATTTACCAACGTTTCGGTGCTCATACAGCTCCCTGATTGGTAAATATTATAAATGCTTTCATATTGTGAACTGATAATAATAAAAATAAAAAAGACGAAAGAAATAAAAAAGAGAAGGAAGGGGATTTGGTTGGTTGCCGTCTCATGCTTCTTTCCTCTTTTTTATTTTTGTCCAAAAAAACAAAATTTTTTATTTTTAGGAATTGAAATAGGAGCATTTTGTGGTGATTGTCCAGATTTGATCGTTGGATTCTTGTTTTATTTTCAGGAATTCTATACATTGTCATTGTTATAATTCATTAAAGAACTCATAACGTCTAGAAAATATGTTCATTTCGCGACTTACCTGGAAAACAAATTTTTAAACCAATTAAAAGTGTTTAAACAATTGAAAATTAGTTAACAGATGACTGGGTATTCTTAAATTATCGATTAATAATTATTTATGAACAAAACTTTTAAAACGCGTTAATAAACCGCCATATAGAGTAAATTTTAAATTTGTCACTTATGGGGTTTTATTTGAGGACAAATAAGAGTGGCTTAAAGACATTCAAACTCAAAATTTATGATTGATTTTTATTCTTTGACGAATTCTAAACAATATACTGTAATACGAAATAATTTGTAACATGTCATCGCGTTTAAATATTAGATTTACAAAAAGTTGACTTTTCCCCATGTTAAATCAATAAGAACTTTCGTAGTTCTTGCGCGAACCCTAAAAATTAACCGATTACGCTCAAATTTGGCAGAATTTTTTTTATGGATATTTGAAAAAAACTGGGAACTGAGAGCAAAGAAATTGGAAAAGTGAAAAAAAGGGCCACCCTAAAAAGACATAATGTACGAGATTCTAAAAACTTAGAATTTTCTCCATCTTTCCTATGAAAAGGAGCAAGTTATTATCAAATAATTGCAAACTGTGTTTTACAAATGATATCAAACATAACATGCAATAATTGCGTCATTAATTTCAGAAAATAATTAACTTTTTATAATTTAAAAGGGCAAAATTGTTAAAACAAATGAAAAATAGTTTAATTCATTCTCAAATATCCTAAAAAGTTACTCTTAACATTCGTATATTGTGTCATTAATTCCAGAAAATACTAATTTCTTACGATTTACATATGAAAAAATTATTTCAACAAATGAAAATTGTTTAAATAATTGCCCAAAAGGTTAAGCAAGAATTGATACTCTTGAAATTTATATACTGTATCATTTATCTCGTAAGATAATAAACGTTTACGATATATAGGGAAAAAAATATTTGAACAAATAATAATTGTTTAAAAATTGAGACTAATTTTAAAAATATTTGGAAACTCGTCATTTATCGAATAAAAATGATTAATGTGGAACAGTTTTGTTAAAATACCGCTTTAGCACAAATTTAACATAAAACTGCTATTTTACATTTTTTGGGACAATTTCCGGACACAATACAAGGGCGCTGGGGGGTAGGTTAAAATAAAAAGTTACTTAGCTTAAATTATTCCCAGAATTTCCCTTGACAAGTGACTAAACTTCAGTTTACAAAAAGTCAATGACGAGTAAATCCATTTTCCATTCTTTCTAAAACTAAACTTTTCTTATTTAAAATCCCACGTCAATTTCAAAAGTCCGCGGGCAGGGGTTAATGTTGACCGATTTAAACAACAACAAAAAAGGAATTTCTATTTTTTTAGACACAAAAAATCGGTGAGGCGATAAATGACCAAAAATGAACATTTTAATTTTAATATGTACATTTGAACCAGCTTAAATTTATGTTTTTGAAAAATTATTCAATTTAAATAAAATGTTTACGCAATTCTCAACAAGAAAATTCGAATATGCGGCAAAAAATAAGAAGGTTTCAGGGGTATATTCCAGAGAAATAAATTAATTTGTTCAATTTTATTCCAGAAACAGAGTTTATTGGTATCCTTTCTTTGAAAAATGAAACAAATCTGAAAACTGGCTTTATCAACACCATTCCTAATCTGTTTCTGACAGCAATAACTCACTCCTTTACAGTGTGAGCATGTAGGATGAATTCTCACACACGTGTCAACTGCCAGGTTTCCGCAAAGCTCTGTGACACTGAAGTATTGCCAAGGGAGAATCTTTCCATCCTGTGCTCTGGGTTGAAGGAAGGAAGCTGAGACACGTCCGGCATTCAACTCCGGTTCATATAAGATGTAGTTCTAAAGGGTCCGGATGTAGAAATTGGTTCCTATAACTATACGAATACCCCTGTGTGCGTGTTCGCTAAACTAGAGAGCACTCTCAAGTCGAATCTTCAACTTTCCTTAATTGGAAGATTTTCCGTCTCTCTCTCTCTCTCTCTCTCTGTATCTCAGAGTCTGACGATCAAAGAATAAATGGCAACGTTATCAAAAGCAAAGTTCTTAAAAAGGATGACTTTTACAACACGTTTCAAGCACCAGTTTCATTAGGAAACTTTAAATTTTCTTTTTCTTTCTCAAAAAATGATGAGCTACTTTTTAGCGCAAGTAGATTGATTATCTTCTAGAAAACAGATTGAAGATTTCTATGAACAATCGAAAAGGTTATTTTCAATTTTATGAATCTACAAATGTAAAGAATTCAGGAAAAATTAGTCAAGCTTGAAAATAAAACAATTTCAAATTTGAAGGGTTCAAAAATGCAAAATTTAAGATTTTAATTATGGACAGGGGAAATGCGGTGAATGCAGCGAGTAATATATATCAATCTATAGCAAGAACAATATAATCGATAATGTGATGCTAAAATATGTAACGCGTAGAGCAATATCTTAGTTTCATTTACTTATAGCAAGAATTGAATCTATAAAAATTAAATCACTTAATTATTGAGTCTTCCTAAAAAGTGTCTATGTGTCAAATTACCCTAACCTGTGGTCATTCGTCTCATGAGTTTCTAAGATTCGAGAACATAATTTCAGTGAAAGAAGGTATCTATATTTATATGCAGCTTTTTGTAAAAATTTGAAAGTTATGTTTTGCTTTTAATTAGGAGCCAAAGCTATGAAGATACAATTTTCAGCACTTTCGGAATTTTAGCATTAAAATGGCTGCCTGCGCCGTCTTACCCGCTTCTGTATATTATCGAAATAAAAACCTTTTTATATAGATCATAACTAACTTTGCCTATTTCTGATACATATGCATCCTTCGGAAAAGCCATAAGATGAATTTTACAATAGTTTTATTACATTTGGAGTAAAATGCCATGAGTTTCATTGGTTTTGTCGCAGCTGTCATGATAGCAGAAAAACACTCGAAACAAACTTTTCGTCATAAATATTATAAACAGTTGACTTAATTAATTAAATTTCTCTACCATTCGACATTGCATTCATAAATACACATACTAAACTTAACCTCGTTCGTTTATTTTGAAATTTTCATATTTAACTGTAAAGAGCTTGTCTATGTCCGTTTTTTCTGAATTTTTTTTTTTGGGATACCTGCCGAGTTTTTAAGCCTTAAATTTAAAAAATCGTTGTGTCCCTTTTTGAGAACTCTTATAATGAGCAATTCCATGTCAAATCATCTAAATAATTTGATATATTTTTGCTAATTTTGATGAAAAACGCTAAAATAATTTTTGAAAAATTCAAAAAGCTTAGGAGATATTCGAAATTGAAATTTTTGGTATCTTTTTCTTTGAACCTTCATAACTTCGATGATTTTAATGATATTAAGATTTTTTTAAATCATTTATAATAAGACGCGGTTTTGAAGAAATACTTTTTGAAACCAAAAATTTCACAAACTTTTTGGATTTTTCGAAAACAAATTTTTAAACTGATTTTTTTTTAAACTCCATCTTTGATTTTCTTCATTATTTTTATAGATTACTTACAATGTCCTCTGAAATCCCTGTGTGTATAAAAATAAGATCTCTCTTAGGTTTCAAGAAAAAATTGAAAACGTACGCCATGGCATGGTGTGCCCAGGTGCCCAGCGCCCGAGAGTCTGAACTCTCAAGTTCGTGCAAACAAGTATAATATTCGTCTATTGTCCGTCTATTGTTTACATGGATTTTCACATCGCTTGCATCGTTTTGGCATACATTTTTCATTATTTCTCTAAAGCTAAGAGAAATCCCATTTTGATATTTACACGCCTTGTAAGCTAATTATAAAAAAACTTGAAGGAAATCAAAAATGGATTTCTTTCAAAAATTCAGTTTGAAGGTTCCTTTTTGAAAAATCTAAAAGGTGTTAAAAATTGTATGCAACAAATATTTTTTTCAAACTACGTCTTATTATGAATGATTAAAAGAAACATCTTAATATCATTCGAATCACCAAAGTTATGAAAGTTCAAAGAAAAAAGGACACAAATTTTCAATATCTCCAAAGCTTTTTGAATTTTTCAAAAATCATTTTATGGTTTTTCCTTCAACACCTAAAAGAACGGATATTAAAATTTTCATCAAAATTACTGACAATAAATCAAATTCTTCAGATGATTTGACATGGAATTGCTCTAATATTTAATTTTTTGTAGGGTTATTAAGTATCTTTTCGTTGAAATCATTGGAAATTTAATTCAAATCACCCTTTTCTACTGAATATCATTAGACATTAAGGTTTGCGGAAATAACTTGTGACTGCTGGATTTTACGTGGAAAATTTGTTTTCAGGAATATATTGTACATACATTTTTCAGCAAAAATACAACATTTTGAATGCCCTATCTTTAATATTTCTCGAAAAGCGTGTCTCTTGACTAGAATTGATAACATTTTGTCTGAAAGGTAATTGTAAATCTGTTTCGCGAAATGATAAAAATAGAACATTCAAAATTTTGTAGTTTTGCTGCAAAATTAATTTACTTTCATTCTTATTAACACATTTTTCACGTGGAATGTCACAAACCAAGTTTTTCCCGAGAAATTGATATTCTAATAAAATTAAACTAGGTATGAATTCGATCTCGGGTGTTTACACTTTGTATTTACAATTTTATGGAGCTTATTTGATGAGCACGTTGCTTCTTCATTATGATTCATTAACTTCATTAACTTCATTTGCTTCCTCAAAGGGAGAGTTAAAATAAAAGAATCTAAATAGCTCAATTACATTGTTTTGAATCAAGGAGCCTTTTCTACTCTTACATGAACTTTTAATTATGTTAATGAAAAAAGCTTTTCTGTTTCAAATACATTTTTCAAATTATATGATGGACCATTACTTGCGTACTTTTCAATAAAATATATTAACACTATAGGTTAATCGATTTCTTTCGAATCAAGGAATCTTTTTCTTTCTTGCGTCAATTTTGAATTATGTTAAATGAAAAATGTTTAACTATATAAAAGACCGATTTTTTAAATATCATAAATGACCATAACTTCCTTACCCCTCAATAAAACGTCTTAATATTATAGGTCAATCAATTCGTCTCGAATCAACGAATCTTCTCTATTCTTGCATCAACTTTAAATTATGTGAATGCGAAAATTTCTACTATAAAAATATATTTTTCGAATAATATAAATGACCATTACTTCCTTACTCTTTAATAAAATGTAATAATAGTATGGGTCAACTGATTCGTCTTGATTTAACAAATTTTTCAATTCTTGCATCAGTTTTGAATTATGTGAATGAGAAAATTTTTCTACAAAAATCGATTTTTCAAATAATATAAATGACCATAACTTCATTACTCTTTAATAAAATATATTAATACTAGGACATTGTGCGCGCTACGAGTGCACTAATTACGCTTTCTTTAGAAAAAAATTACAGAAAATCTTCCATGATTTGAGAACGTTGTATACAATTGACAGAATATGACCCTCCGCGTGTGTAATAATCTCACAACGTACTTTTACTATTTTTTTGACATTTAAAAAATATAAAAATTGCATTTTCAAGGTTATTTCCGGATCAACTATTCATCAAAGTAGAATTAAATTCGACTATTTGAATTTGATTCGAATTTTCTATAAGGCTTCATTTACCGCGTTTTCTGGACATATTTGTCACATAAACTTATTAAATTATTTTGTTTTTATACCCAAATTTTATTTTTAAAATTCAAGAGAAAGAAAAATGTGACATTTATGTTCATGATGAAATTGAGCACAAACGGTTAATTTCTGCTAATTCTATGGAAAATTTGAGCTTCTCTTTGCATATTGATCCTGTAATATGACTTTCACTTCACAACTTTAAACTTTAGAGGTTTTCCATATTTTTCAAGATGAATACGTCATGGAAAGAAAAACGGAAAAATCTGGAATTTACAGGGTATTTAAATCAGTTCTTGCTCGATCATCCGGTAAATTTGACTTTGGTCCCAGGATTTTTCTTCTATTATAACTATTTCATTAAATTTTCCAGATTTTCGCTAATCGTGAATAGCGACTGAAAACCTTTTTTGGTTCAAAATTCAAGTACTTAGTTGAAAGTGGAACTACTTTGTTGAAAATTCATTTTTTTTTGATGATTCATCATTTTAGTTGAAAAATCTTTTTTTTTCAAAATTTAACTATTTTGATTTTTTCAACTATTTGTTTGAAAATTTCTGTATTTTGTTGAAACGTTGTCTTTTTTGATAGAAAATTAATCTTCTTGGTGACCAATTCACGTTTTTGGTTAAAAATTCAACTATTAGGTTAAAAATTCCATTACAAATTTAAATATTTGGTTGAAAATTTATGTATTTTGTTCAAAATTATTCTTTTTTAGTACAAACTTAATATTTTTGGTAGAAATTTCATTTCTTTGTTTGAGAGTAATTTTTTTTATTGAAAATTAATTTTTTTAACTATTTAAATATTCCATTTTTCGTTGAAAAATTTTGTTTGATGGACATTTAATTCGTTTGGTTGAACATTTATTTTTTTGACTAAAGATACATCATTTTAGTTAAAAGTTAATTTCTTTGTTTAAAAATGTAACAAATTCTGTTGAAAATACGTTTTTTTTTTGTTGAAAATGAGTTTTTTCATTAAAAATGTAGCTATTTCATTTTTCCTAGATAATTAATCTTTTTCAGTTGAAAATTCACTTATTTTGTTAAGAACTTGTCTTTTTCAGTCGAAAATTCAATTATTTTGGTAGAAAATGCATATTTTTGGGTGTAAATTCAACTTTTTTACATTCTCATCATAATGAGAAAGTATTGGTTTTATGTGAAAAATGACTTTCGCGGATTCCATCAAATGTCGACGTTTTGAGGCCCCCTGAGTCAGAAAAAATGGTTTTTACGTCGGTGTCTGTCTGTCTGTCGTTGTCGTCGTCGTCGTCGTCGTCGTCGTCGTCGTCGTCGTCGTCTGTATATCGGATAACTTTTGAAAGACTAATCGGATTAGATTGTGCTTTGGCACACAGTTTCAGGGGGCAAAAAGAGGAATCGAGTTCGTTAACCAGCCATTTTGGATGAAAATTCAAAAAGTTAGAGCATTTTCAAAAATTTTTAGACCACTTTTTTCCAAATTTCAAAATTATATGTGCGGGCCATTATAGTACTCGAAAATCTAAACAATTTATCCTTACGACTTTTTTTGATGAAAAGAAAATTGTCCGAGTTACAGTATTTTCAAAATCCCCCCAAAAAAGCGAAAAGTAACATTTTCGGCCAAACAACGCACGATACGAAAAAAAGTCAAGATAGGAAAAGTGTTTCTTTTCGCACGTCCTACAAGATTATCATAACGACTTTTTGAATTTTCTTGAAAAATCGAAAATTCATATTTTTATTGCACAAGAAATAATGAAAAATCAAAAAAATCAATTTCACGGTCAAACTATGCAAGATACGACAAATCATGACTGGACTAAAATTGTGCATTCAAAAAAGATCTACAAATTTCTCATGGGTCACTTTTTGATAGGATGTGCAGTTTTTGTTTTATTCGTAAAAAATAACATTAACAGTGAAAAAATCGGCCCGATAAGCGGGCACATTCTCATGAAAACTTTGCTTATTTACTTTATTTTTCATCTCGGGTGTGTTTTTTCACAATATTTCATTGTTTTTGTGTTCTCAATACTATTTCTAACGATTGAAACAATAAAATATAATAATAATTCAAACAATTTATTCTGACTGAAAATCTGACTTTTATTTCAGAATGCGTTTTGATCTTTATTTACTAAAATAATTGTCCTGAAAAAATTCGACTAGTACATTTATATTTCAAGAACTATGCTCCAAATAGACGAAATTAATAAATATATATATATATATATATTAAAAAAAAAAAAAAAAAAAAAAAAAAAAG
>CAKNYM010051662.1:105872-117521 GCA_932195095.1 Andricus curvator | reverse complement strand
CCCCCCCCCCCCCCACCCGTGACAGAAGTTTTCGTGGGACTGACGTTAGAGCTGGACTCTCCACTATACGGTGAATCACTACTTGACTTGGACATGATTTCAACTCGCAAAACAAATTTCGCGCATAAAGGTGGTAGTTGGGTGTACAATCTAAACATGAACAATACAAACAATAAAGTAGCCTCGGACTGGACTGAAACTTTGATTGACTAAATGCATACACACGGTAAACGTAAAGTTTGAGTTTCAGGCGATGAATGGAGACTGGGTGTTTGGAATGCTAGAGGAGTGAATGATCTTAAAGTAAGAGAACTACGAGAAACTATGCATGCTAGGAAACTAGATATTTTATGTGTACCTGAGACAAAGAAAAAGGGATGCGAAAGTAGAAACATAGAAAATGGGGTGTTGAAAAGCGGTTTTGAAATATGGTTAGGAGTAGATAGGGAATCACATGGTAGTCAAGGGGTCGGTTTGATTATGAATGAAAAAGCAAGATATATGTTCCAAAAACGACTTAAATACTTCTTTTCTCCCCTTTTCAGATAGTTGGAAAAAAATCTTTCTGATTGTAGGATTTATTATAAAGATACGGAAATATACGCTAAAGTAAAGGAATTACCTTCTTCATTTTAAATCAAATACAACTTTAGTCATTTTTATCTGAAGAAGATTGAACATAACATATGGTCGTTGCGAACTTTTGGGTTTCTATTATACGATGAACAGAAACGAGCGTGAAGCGCGAGGTTCACATGATGATCAAACGAAATATCGAGCGCGAAGCGCGAGTGTCGTGATGAGAATGTGTTCCTTAAGGTCGATAGAACCTTAAGTAAATTAGTTCTTCTTTTTATGTAAAACTGACATAATTAAACCAAAAGCAGGTCATAACGATGAAGCTTTAAGAGAGTATTAGCCCGCGAAGCGTGCACTAGCGAGGACACGAAGTGTGAAAACCTAGACGACAAATGTGTCCGAGCGCGCAGCGCGAGGTGAATACAATATCGAGCGCGAAGCGCGAGATAAACATATAAACGAGCGCGAAGCGCGAGATGAATTCCCAATCGAGCGCGAAGCGCGAGATCCAACAGGTGCGCGCCTTAGGCGCGCTGAAACTTGCGAGCGAAGCGAGCCGCGCGCGAAGCGCGCTATGAGAATGTGCCCGCGAAGCGGGCAGATTTTTTTTAATTCGTTTTTATGACCTAGAAAACTCAACATTTTGAATGAGGTTTTTTTTCTTTATTGATTGAAAAATCTTTCTTGATTGAAAATTCAACTCTTTTGTTGAAAATTCGTATTTTTTGGTTTAATTTAACAGTTTTTTATTGAAAATTAAAATATTTTTTGGTGGAAATATCAACTATTACATACTTGAAAGTAGATTTTTTAAACAAACATGAACTTAAAAAAATCAAATTGTGCAACAAAAATGCACAAGAAGGCATAAAAAGAAGTATGTTCTTCAAAAAAACTGCTTTTAAAAAGCAATGCTCAAGAAAATCAATGTGTGCAAACTCATTGCACAAAAAGAATTTAAATGAGAGAAATATGTTTTCAAATAACATTGTAAAAAGCGGCTCATTAGAGACAGATATATGAAAATTGAAAAAAGAGGAAGAAAAAAAGAGACATCCAAAGCACCTCTATCTCATTGCATTTTTTTCTTGTTTATCCGTCTTTCTTTTACCGTTCTCAGAAGTTCGATTCTTGGTCAACCAAACAACTATTACACTTTTTATTGAGAAATCATTTTTTCAAAGATTCATCAGCTTGGTCGAAAATTTAACGATTTTGTTCAAAATTCCCTTTTTCTTGGTTGAAAATTAATTATTTTAACTGAAAATGTAATAACAAAATTTTAAATTAATAAATCTTAAATTTTGATCAGTTGTATTATGCACACAAAAATGTGACATTCTTTATCACTGCCCTTCAACTGGAACTCAATTCTTAATTATGTGTGTGAATTTGGCAACATTCCTTCCTTCGAGTTTTCCAAATTACCCAATCCACATTGAGGAAAAGTGGCAACAATGCTTTCGAGATTTTCGTGATATACCTATTTTTTAGAGAAAGATTATAGGTCAATCGATTAATTTCGTCACAAAGCATATTTTATATTCTTGCATCAACTTTGAATGATGTTAGTGAAAAAAGTTTTACTATAAAGAACCCAGTTTAAAAATATTATAAAGTGCTAAAAAAAGGTGATAAATATTTTTAGAAATTCTTCAGTCAGTTTTGAGATATTAGTGGTGAAAATAAGCCCTCCAAATTCCATCAATTTGTCTACATCTGTCTTAAAGTTATTGAGTTCACAAAAAAGTGTGACATCCATACATACATCTACACCCACAACACTGTTTAGACTTTTTCTATTTGAGGAACGTTCAATTAATTATTATTTAAAACTTTTCGAAATTGTTACCATTACTATGAGGAAGCAAGAAAGGGTGATTTTCAGGACACAATAACTTTAGACTTATCAGAGCTAGTCCATTGTTTTTTTTAAGACCTCCGGCTTTTGGAAGCCATATATCCTAAAAAATTCAAGATAAAACTATTTTAGACAAAAACTGGGATGGGCAAGCACTTTCTAGTCAGAACTGTTCAAGCTAGCCGTGGAGGTTGACCTGTTTTTTTTTTTCAAATCATAAGTTTTAACTGAATTATGTAGTTTTTATATTGATACGTGTTTAAGAAAAAGTGTTTTCTCCACGTATAAAACTTTTCTCGAAGCAGAAATAGGGAAACGAGAGTTGTTATGTTTAGTACATTTGCTATTTTTATGTGGGCTCTATAAGATTCTACACTCTTTCGTGTCGACTGTCGACATGCTTTACTCGATCGAAGACTAGTTTAAGGCTTGTCAGTAAATTGATAGATGGCTAGAGGTAATGACCCTGACTTCCTGAACTGTCTATAGACGCAGAAAAAATAGAAGTGCATTCTTGCTACGAGTAAAGTTGAATTTTTTCGTATCGAAACAAAATAAGATTCAATAAAGTTATCATGGCAAACATACCCAATGCGGTGGGTAAATCTTTTGTTGTAAATTTTTTGTTGCAGGTAAGTATTACTCGGAAATCGGAGTAAAGATTACGCTTTGTTCTTTTCTGTGGAGATATAAAAAAAAAACTTTCTTAACTGCACAGGAAATTATTTTTTTCATCTACTTTTTGTTCATTGATTATGAATATAATCTAATTTATTGTATATTACGTAACTTGTATTTTTTTAATAAAAAAGAGGGCATCACCTAATTTTTTTTTATTTCTGAAACAAATAATAAGGAAGGTTCTCTAATGTTATGAGAAACTTGACTTGGCCAATCCAATCTGCAAGGACACCAATATCGACTCGTTTCCAATTCGAATATATCTATAGTACGTACTATTGAGTTTTATATAAAGGGAAGGTAAGAAATTATCCCAGGGGATTTCTATAATCCCAGCGATCTTGAATGTTCGTTTCGATAAAAGGAAAGAAGTTTATTTGCGAAAAGGGCCCACATTCGTTTCCATTAGAAATGTAATTATTGCTTAGAGAAAAAGAGGTGAAGACACGAAGGCGGTGATTAATCGCTTCAAGATTAACTGCCAGTATTGACTAACCATCTATTTGTACCTACTGTCGTGTAAGATTCTATTTGGATTTTAAAAAGATTCTTTTAAGTTTTTAATTATTCTTTTAAAAAATTCTTTATATCCCAACCATCCAAAATTCGATGAACATTGATTACATGATTTCAGAAAATTGCTTACGTTTGAATGTGATTGCAAGTGCAAACATATGATTCCAGGTAAATAAAAATGCTTGCAGGTAAATTAGGTGAATGCATGTGAATTAAGTAAATACAGGGGTTTGAAAGTAATTCCAGGTGATTTTAGGTTATTTGAAAGTGATTTCACAGTGAACTGTAAATGATTTCAGGTGAATGAATTTGATTTCATGTGATTTTAAGTGACAAAATAATAAAATTTGAGTGATTGCAGGTGATTGTGCATGATTTCACATGACTGCACGTGATTGCGGGCTAGTTTGAGTGATTTCAGGTGATATAAAGTGATTTAACATGTTTGAAGCCGATTGTGAGTGGTGGAAAGTGATTGCAAATAAATTCTCGTGATTGTGCGAGATTGATGGTGATTTAAACTGATAGCTTTCTATGCCTTTTGTACACTGATTGCAAGAGTTTAGCGCCCCTCGATTACACCTCAAAAATGTCCAAGTATGTATATTAAAAAACTACTAAAATATAAACAAATATAATTTGCTTGTTTAGATCCATAAGATTTTTAATATTAAATTTTGCATATAGTTGGTTCAAAAACTAGAATTTCTCTTGAATTTTCAACTTTCAATTCAAGGGGTTCAAAGAGATTATACAAGCAAGATATCCTTTTAGAGGATATAAGTAAAATCTCGAGCAAAATGGTCTTAATTCAGAGATTTATCGTCGTTTCACTTAATCCAATTTCAATAAAGGGCTCAGTAGATCCTCGACTACAAAGGCATAAGAAAAAGTGAACTTTAGTAATTGAGTTTAAAAATGAATCTTGAATATTTATATTTTTAAACATTTTTTTTATTCTTATTGAGTTAAAAATGAAAAAGTGAATGGCAATATGCCTTCATTATAATAAATATTCTACTTATAAATACCATATTTAGAAACTTTTTTATTTGGTCATTTTGAACACTTGGATTTAGTTGGATTTTTGAATTAATTATTCTAAGTGATCTATACAAGAAGATGTCACTACATAGTAAGCGATATATGTTATTCCTGACACTGGTCAAGCGAGTCGAACAATATACAAACCAGTCTGCATTCAGAGACTGTGTTAATATTCAGATCAGAGAATGCAAATGTAGAATAAATTTGCAAATATTATGTAAACTAATGTCAACTTAACACAAATGCCTAATCCAGCGTATACATTTTGCGGCTTTATATTAATTTAATGACATTGTGATCTCATTAATATTTATCTGCTAACTCTACTTGTCCTTTTGAAAAATACTGGATCAATATATCTATACAAAATCTGAATTATTCAATGAATGACTGACAAGCCAAATTGTTTATTGTTTTTATTTTCCCTGTTTTTAAAGATGATTGCACAAGAATTTTATATTTTAGGCCATGGAAAAATGTATTTCTGGGAAAATTGAATGCTCTAATTTCTTTGATAAATAATTCTTTGGTTGATTGAATACTAGGAGACAAAAGTTGAAAAAAATGGAATATCTGCTAATCTGCGGATTTTTCACTTTATTCCATACAATATTCAGGGTGTCTAATAATTTTCGCCTGCCCCGCCCCCCAATTTATTGTGATATCTTATTATATTTGAACAGAATATAATTTTTGTAATTTATGGTGTCATGTAAAAATGAATACAATTAGATTACAATTGTTTCCGACTGTTCAGCACACGATGGTTGTCCTCTTAGTTAACTATTCTGAAATTTTTTCACACATAATATGGGAAACATAACACAATGTCTATGTCTTAATTATTTGCGCAGAGTTGATTACCATGATAGCTGTTACTTTTTATAAACATATATTTCGTTAATTAATACTAAATATAATTTTCAATGTCTTTAGTATCATCGATTAACCAATGATTAATTATAGAAGAGTAATTACATAACATCATTTTTAATCTTTTATTATGAAAGTTTAATTAAAATTACATGTGTTTATAACATAGCTATTGTAAAATTAACTTATTATTTAAATAAATAATTTTTTATAATGGATTTTTTAAGTAGCTCTTCAATAATTCATGAATAAATAATGGCTAATACCAAAGATATTAAAAATTATATCTAACTTTTTTCTAAATCTTCAAAAATCTTCATTTTCTTTTAAATTTCAAGAAAGCTTTACAAGTTTTAAATTATTTTTTAATCTTTTCAAAACTTCTAAATATCTCTTAAAGATACTCGAATTTTTTATAAAATTTTTTAATTCTGCAAAAGTTAAAAATTTTGCTTTAAAATGATTTTTTTGTTATAAAAAATATAATCTCTTTCGAAAATTTAGTAAATCATTCAAAATATTTTGAATTATTTTTCAATTTTCTCTTAGAATTAATTTTTTAAATAAAAAATTATTTGAAAATTTCCCATGAATCTTAAAAAAATTTGTCTGTTCTCTTGAAACATTTCAAAATTCTTAAAACGCTTCTAAATTTTGTTTCAAAATCTTCAAAAATCTAAATTTTTTATACAATTTTTTGTTATACTTTCCAATTTAAAATTATTTTTTAATCTTTTCAAACCTTCTAAGCCTTCTATATACCTTTTAAAATAATACGATTTTTTTCCAAAAATAAAAAAAAATGCTGCATAAACTTCTAAACCTTCTAAATATTGTTTGAAGTTATTCGTATTTTCCCAAAATTCACAAAAAAGTCTGCATAATTAAAAAAATTGCCGTAAACTTTTCCGCATTATTTTTTGACAATTTTGGAAATCTTTTCAAATGTTTTGAAATGTTTTTAAATATTCCCGTTGAATTGAATTTTCAAAATTATAAACTATTTAAAATTTTCATATCAATCTGACGAACAATTTTATATTCCCGTAAAGCCTTTTGAAGTTCTAAAGAAGCCTATAAACTTCTTGTTCGAAATCTTCAAAAATCTACGTTTTGTTGAAGATTTTTCAAAATCATTTAAAGTTTTCAATTATTCTTAAATCCCTTCAAAACTTCTTAATGTCTCTTAAACTTTTTTAATTTTTGTCTTAAAATTCATTTCACAAAATAAAAAATCATTTGAAATTTTTACAGAAATCTAAAAAAAAATTGTGATTCCCTTGAAACCTTTCAAAATTCTTAAAAAGCTTCTTTTTCCGAAGTTTCAAAAATCTATATTTTGCTTGAAATGTTTTGATATCTTCTCAACATTTAAATTATTTTCGAATCTTTCGAAAATTCCAAAACTTCTAAATATCTTTTGAAATAATTCAGTTTTCCTACCATTTTTTTTAATCTTGCAAAATTAGAAAAGTGGTCCTAAAAACTTCCAGGTTCTTATTTGACATATGTTTAAAACTCAAAAGCTTAAAATTAATTCCTTAATTTCATTTTTCTCGTCTCTTTAAAGGTGTGAAAAAGTATACAAATTATCTTGAAATAAATGACTTATTTGGAAATTTGTATTTTAAAAATTAATGGTGCAGAAAATTTGTGATCTTTATAAATATATAAACAAACTGAAAACAGTTACTAAAAGTCATATTCACGAACTCTGGCAACCAGACCCCCCAAGCCACAAAATGCATTTGATAACAGAGGCATATCCCTTGTCACTGATGGAATCCACTAAACACAAAGTAAACAAAAAGCGCGCATTTTACAGTTGTCGAATTTATTTTGAATGCGATGAAAAATTGTTCAAAAAGTTATTAGAATCAGTATGATAAAAGGTACGGTAGCAGCTTCATGGAAATTAAGTAATAATTTTTGATGAATTCGAAATATTGTGAAGCGCTACAGTCTTTAGTACTACATTATTTAATAGATATTATTATTAACATTATTACCCTAATTTCAATACAAATTGATTAATTCATTATTCATGAAAGCCAGGAAAATAGGACCATTTTTTGTTGTTCTCTGTACTCTTTCTAGAATTAAAAAAATACATATATTATCTATGAGGTTTTTTAGCAGGTATAAGTTCTTTTACCACAAAACCACTTCCTTTTTAAACATTTTTGTAGCTGCAATATATCACAGGACTTATGCATAGGCACAATATTGTTTGGTTCGCAACTACTTAGTTCCAAATTTTTTTCTGGACCATTTATTTGGTTCATCCCAGCTATAGTTTTTAGTTCCTTTCCTCTAGTAAATTTGGAAAGCAATGAAAGCCTCCTTGAGACGATCCACAAATACACCATTTTCTGTTCGTCATTTTTATCTGAAACAGCAGTTATTATATTTCATTTAAATATTATTAACATTTATTTAATACATCAGATGAGGGGACGTTATGAAAAAGGAGTTTATATGAAAAAAAGCTATTCTTTATTATAGAATGTAATACTAATGACTCTAGCGATTCAAAATATCTGGAATTTATCAAAATTACGCTCAACTCCCGATATAAGAACCCCCGGTTCATGAAGTTCCTATAACTGATGGTCTCCGCAGTTTCGTGATGAGAGGAGCCGTGGAGCCGAAAGGGAGAATGTGCTCAGTCAAGCATGACAAACAGCTCGAGGGCCGCACTCTCAGCGCGTTAGTTGTATCATAGGTTGCGTCATACGTCCAAATCCAACATGAATGATTCATGCAGCCCTGCTTGTTTACGTTTGGATACCTCCGATTTAGGATCAATCCCAATGCAATCCATGCCCGAAACCATTCTTATATCGGGAGTTGAGTGTATTACCTACTTTACTATCTGCTTTAGTTTTAGCTGCCATCGTACCTTTTACCACTGATTCTAATGACTTCTTCAACATTTTTTCATCGCATTCAAAATAAATTTAACAACTGTGAAATGCGCGCTGTTTAAATTTACCACATGTTCAAGTGTGTTTCAAAAGTGACGAGGGATTTGCCTGTGTTGAGACGAATGTGGCTCCTCTGTTGGGATTGAGGTGGTGCTTTTTAGTCAAATCCTTTGCGTTGTAGGCTTGGGGGGCCTGGTGGCAAACCAATCAACATTTTGACAACAATGTATGCGAGATCTCGTGACTACAACTTGTTAATAGAAGAAAAAACATTGAAAATTATTTGTTTTTTTTTTCACGAGTAATAAAAAATATCACATTTTGCAACTTAAGTCCCGGTTATTTCCCAGTTTTTCCAGTTTTCCAGGCTATTAGACCCAGAAACCCTGAATATTAGACA
This sequence comes from Andricus curvator, assembly GCA_932195095.1. Classification (NCBI taxonomy): domain Eukaryota; kingdom Metazoa; phylum Arthropoda; class Insecta; order Hymenoptera; family Cynipidae; genus Andricus; species Andricus curvator. The sequence goes on along the minus strand of CAKNYM010051662.1, from coordinate 108,637 downwards.
TATTCTGTTGCCTAATCAATAAGTGAATATATTTGTTCAATCGTGATGCTTTATATGATAGGTTTATAGGTGATCTACTTATGAATCGGTTTGCCGATAAACTGACAGAATATACCGAGCTCAATAATAGTGAGTCTATTTAAGGTTTAGGGAGGCGTAAGTGCAACACTTAGTACAGTAGTGTACGTTGAATGAAACATTTGTGCAGGTCAGTTTTCATAGTATGTATTGTACAACTAACGCTTGACGGGGGTCGATGACTTTTGCGTGCTAAGCTCACATGAATAGCAGCACAACCTGTAGGCATTCCAGATATAGATCGTGCCAGAGAGGCGACTCGGTGATTGGTCGTGATGCTCCCAGAAATCGAATTTCTTGATTTTCAAATTTCTGCCCCAACATGTTTAATCTCTTTCACCTCCCATCAACCTTCATTTTCATTCATCCAATAGGGCAAGGGAATTCAATGTAGATCAGGTTTTAGAATTCATGGCCTCTAAATCTGAATTCATTAGAAGTTAATAATAAAACGTTCAGTTTAAAAATAGTATCTTATGCACCAAGGCAGAAAAGCGGGACTTTTTCGACGAGTGTATGTTTCAGACGTTTTTTTATATATCACATGCATGATTTCTGCTCATATGGAGGAATTTTGGAAATTTTATTTTAATTTTAATAAGTATTTAGAAAAATTCGGAAATTTTGGATAATTACTGAAATTGAAAAAAAATTTAATTTATAAATGCCAACGGCGATACCACGCTGAAAAAACCAGTTCTCGTCATATCACTGAAGTTAAGAAGCGTTGGGCGCGGTTAGTACTTGGATGGGTGACCATTCGAGAATACTGCGTGCTGTTGGCCCACCGTGGGTGTGGTGAGCCCACACTTGTAGTAGTTATTTACTACAAGAAACTATCCACCTAGAAACACTACCCGAATCGGGTAGTGTCACGCTTACCCTGAAAGGGAAATGGCTTAATGGTATACTTACCAAAACTTTAAAAAAATTTCAAAAATTTGGATAAGTACGGTTAAAAAAATTTTTAATTATGGACAATTACTTGTTAAATTTTGGATAATTACGAACATTTACAATTTTTTTAGTAATTACAGATTTTTTTAATTTTGGATATTTACGGAAATTTTTAAAATTTTCATAATCACGGGAATTTTTATAATTTAAAAATTTTGGATCATTACGGAAATTTTTTAAATTTCCAAAATTTTGTACGATCACGGAAATTCAACATTTCTTTGAAATTTTGGGTAATTACGGAAATTTAAATTTTTTTAAAATTTGAATAGGTTAAACAGGGGTATCACGGACAACTCAGGAAACAGTTTTTAGACAAAGAAGAATAATAATTTTTAATTCAGAGTATTCAAAAATTTCCGAAAATGTTCGGTAATTTATGATAACTTATCGGTTCGAGTTGGCTCTATCACTTTTTGTGAACCCAAAATGTGACCTCATAAATATATAATTTTCATTATTCACCGGTGAGGGAAGAGGAAAAACGGAAGAGGTAGGAGGGTGGAATGATGAGGGGGTGTGCGGAGGGAGGAGGGAAGAGGGAAAATGGATGAAGGAAGAGAGGTGAATTTGAAAGGAAAGGGCACAGAGAAAACTATTGTTTCAATTTTGTTTCAGCTCTGCTCGCTTTTATGATCGATGTCGAAATTGAAAGGCAATTGAATTTGTTTCAATGTTTCTATGTGGGAGAGGGAAGGGGAAATGAATGATAATGGGAAGGGGGCAGGAAAAGTTGTAGAGGTGTGATGAAGGGCTGGGAGGGGATGGTCAAGGAGGGAGGAGGGAAGAGGGAAGAGGGAAGAGGGAAGAGGGAAGAGGGAAGAGGGAAGAGGGAAGAGGGAAGAGGGAAGAGGGAAGAGGGAAGAGGGAAGAGGGAAGAGGGAAGAGGGACGAGGGAAGAGGGAGGAGGGAAGAGGGAAGAGGGAAGAGGGAAGAGGGAAGAGGGACGAGGGAAGAGGGAAGAGGGAAGAGGGAAGAGGGAAGAGGGAAGAGGGAAGAGGGAAGAGGGAAGAGGGTTAGTTAGTTGGATGGAGGGTTAGATAGAGGAGGGGGGACCTATTGTACTAACATTTTTTTAAAACCCCTGGTAAACCAGAGACCCCCTGCCCAACAATCTTCACTGCTAAAGTATAATTTAAGTTCTTTAGCATGATTATCTTTATACTTGGACAACCCCACCTTACAGTGTAAGGGCCTGGGAAAATTTTACTTTATTAAGTTGGGCTTAGAATCACTATATGAATTTAATTAAATCCAGTGATAAAGCGCTACTGCGTCCGACTATATTATAAGTACTCACATTTGCCTTAATGTTTGGCCATGGGAGAGGAAAACTGCAGATAATCATCTTCTCAAGCACAGCCGGTTTACCGATTTGAAACAAAACCTATTCTTGTAATCGCTTGCTGCTACTTGGACTCATTGGTTTCATATGTCTGTTTCCAAGTTCTTCTATCATACTTTCTGGTTTGTAACATATCTATGTACAACACTAGATAGCACTCTTAAAAGAATCAATTGAATAAAAAGTGGTAGCACCATATAGCATAGTTAGGAAAAAGGAGAAGATAGAAATAGTTAGATGAGCTAGGATTATAAAAGGGTAGTATAAACATAGACACCATTCTTAGAAAACAGGATGAAATGTGTAGGAAAAGTATGAGATATGGTGTTAGAATTAAAAATAATCAAAATGGATATATATATATATATATATATATATATATATA
>CAKNYM010051662.1:93275-105472 GCA_932195095.1 Andricus curvator | reverse complement strand
TCAGTGATCTGACGAGAACTGGGTTTTTCAGCGTGGTATGGCCGTGAGATATATTTAGAATTATAGAATATATGGCCAACGGCCATACCACGCTGAAAAACCCAGTTCTCGTCAGATCACTGAAGTTAAGCAGCGTTGGACGCGGTTAGTACTTGGATGGGTGACCATTCAAGAATACTGACATGAGTGCTGTTGGCACATCGTGGGTGTGGTGAGCCCACACTTGTAGTTATTTATAACTACAAGAAAAACCTAGAAACACTACCCGAATCGGGTAGTGTCACGCCTACCCTGAAAGGGAAATGGTTTAATGGTATATATATAGAAGAAAAACTAACTTTGACCCACTTTGGTAATTGGTTGCCATACCCTTACAATCAATCTCTGAAGAAATAACTTAAAAAATATTTTAATAGAAATGGAGCACATCAAGAGTTTGAAATTTACATTACAGAAAATAAGTGTATTTTACAGAGAGTCGATAAATCAATATCTACTTTATATGGTAATACTTTGTGCAATAATTTCCTTGACTTTCCCGGCAGTTACGTCCTTAGTGCTTAATGCTGTCATAAATAAACCTTTTAAGTAGAAAGGAGAAGCGAATCATGTCCTGATGGTCGATAATCTTATATATAAGATCGAATCAATGTCTTTCAAGGATCAATGGCTGAATCACGACGGGGTGGAACATTGATAGTGGGAGCTAAGACCTCAGGGAACAATTTTGTGGGATTTAGATAATAGGGGAGAAACGTGTTTCTCTTTTTTCTCTTTAAAATACGACCCTTGGCTATCCTGCTAAAAAAAATACAGAAAGGGATAGAAGTTTTGGAATTGAAATACATAGAAAGAGAAAAAATGCAAAAAGGGGATGATTGTGAAATTCAGTACTATCTGATTATACTTTTTTATTCCAATTCTTTAAGAGAATCTGACAAGAAATATTGCTTGTCATTAAGTTCAATGTTAAGCGCTTCAGAACTAGATAAAGTTTTTGAAAAAATAAACAAGAAAAAGTGGCAATTGTGGGTAAAAATATTGGAATTGGGTAATTTGAAAAACTCGAAGAAAGGAATGATAGAAATAACCATTTTTTAATATTTTCATTGCATTAGTTAAATTGAAATAATTTTTTTTTTTTAACCAAAATTCACACCATAAGATTACTTTTTGTTTGTTCAATCCAAAATTTGACATCCTTTTTTTATTTTATAATCCTCTGATATGACAAATTTCAGTTCAAAATCGACACGTTATAGGTTCTCCATATTTTCGGAGATGAATATATCTTTTTGAAGAGATAAAAATTGCTAAAATATCGCTATTTTGAGGGTTGGCATTTAGTTACTACTAAGTTGAAGTAGGTTTTCGTTATTCGACAACGCTAAATTTTAATTTTAAAGTTTTAATTAATTTAATTTTCTTTACAAAAAATGTCGCCAATTGCAAATTCACGGAGTTCTGTAATGAACACTTCTTAGAAGGATAAAAGAAAAAATTTAAAGATTTAAGAGTATTTAAATCAGTTCTTGATCTAATCACGCTGTTAAGTTTGGGTTGCTTCCGGGTTTTTTTTATTGTCCTAAAATAACGATTTCAAAAATTGCTCAAAAACAAGTATGTTAAATGTTGGAATTAATGAGTTGTGTAAATTATATAAGTGACGTACCAAAACCTGAAATTTGTACACGTTTCTTTATTTCCACATCTTCGAAGCTTGAAAATGCTGAACATTTTAAATAATGTATTTGGTCGCTTAAGTTCTGACACTGCCTAATCCACATTTTGGCCAAAATGGGTTTACTAAGTTTTCCGAAGCAAATTTTCGCGCCGGAGTGAATGAAAAAACAAGTTAAATAGTGCCGGGGAGCCACCATACTAACCTCTTTCAGAAGAAACAACTAGCAGTCCCAGAATGAAACCGTTTTTAGTGTCTCCTGAAAAATGAGAAAAAATGATTAGGCGGTGTCAGAGCTTACGCAACGATTTACCATTTAATCAGTAAGTTTACGATTATTGTCATTTTTTTTTAAGAAAATTAAATTAATAAAATATTTCAAAATTCAAACTTAGCGGTATCGAGTAACGAAACTCAACTTCAACTCAACCATTTTTGAGCAATTTTTAAAGCGCAGTATCAGCCAACGGCCATACCACGCTGAAAAACCCAGTTCTCGTCAGATCAATGAAGTTAAGCAGCGTTGGACGCGGTTAGTACTTGGATGGGTGACCATTCAAGAATACTGACATGAGTGCTGTTGGCACATCGTGGGTGTGGTGAGCCCACACTTGTAGTTATTTATAACTACAAGAAAAACCTAGAAACACTACCCGAATTGGGTAGTGTCACGCCTTCCCTGAAAGGGAAATGGTTTAATGGTATTGAGTATCTATTTTTCTAGGGAACATTCACATATATTACGTGACATGAAACAGGGTGGAAGAGTTCAATTTTTGTTGCGCCCATGTTAAAGTTACATACACTTGCTATAGAAACAAAGTTACGGGGGGGGGGGGGGGAGTATCCCCTTTCCCTTTTCTCTCTCCGCTTATCAAATTTGCAAGATTTTCCCTCTATTCGTTCTAAAAATTTGGACTAGCCACGGTCTTTTCAAAATCGTTATATTAGGAGAAAAAAGCACGGGACCAACGAAAAATTTACAGGTAATTAAATCAAAAACTGTTAAAATAAAATTTAGGATTTTTATTTAACAATAAAATTAATTACACTCACGTCAAGTATGAATAAAAATACTGTTGTTGGCTTGATTAAATAAAATTTTACATTCTAGATCTTAAATTCTTCTCAGTTTCATCCTGTACATAAGTGTTACATGAATAAACTTTAAAAATAAAATTTCGATATAAAAATCAAATGATTTAATACATTTATGGGCCACATATGTCTAAAAATCGTGGAAAATGAAAACTTATAGGAAATTCGAATTAATAAACATTAATATTCAAATTTAAATAGTCGAATATAATTCCATCTTGATAAATAGTTCAACCAGAAATACCTTGAAAAATATATATTTTTTTAAATATGAAAAAAATATTGGAAGTACGATGTTGAATTGCCTTCTCAAATAATATTTATCATGTTACTTTCCTAGAAAATCAACCGATTTTTTTCGAAGAAAGCGTAATTAGTGCGCGAAAGGCGCACACAATGTTCTAGTTATTTAAGCTGCAGTATTTATTTCAGAAGTACTAGTACTTGAATAATTTATTGTTACAATAAATAATAATCTCTAATCTTGTCATCAGTTCTCTATTAGTAATCCGCATGGAAGCTTTAATGGCATAAGATTCCTAGAATGGATTAAATGGAAAAGGTGAAAATTTAAACGCATTAAGTAATAAATCACAAGCCTTTCGTGTTTCTTGCAGCTGTACAAACAGAGCACAAGAAGCTTGGAAGCCGCGGAGAATCAATCATCTTTCCAGATCTTCGAATGACATCCAAATTATTTTGAACTTGTTAGTTTTATTATAATTCATAGTGCATCCTGGTAGAAGGAAGAGTTCAAGATTTTCTCAAGGTTGTCTGTCTCTTCATAATTTTGTAATCTATTGCATAAAAATAAACTCCTTTGTATTTGTTGAAATAAGCACAGCAAAAACTAGGGATATCATTATATTTCAGGTCATTTTGAATGCCGTTTCTTTATTTAAAATAAATCTTTTATTTTTTTCTGCGAGGGTCCGTCCATAAACTACGTTACCAACTTGAGGGAAGGAGGGGGCCAGGCCAAAAACTACGGTTGGTCACAGACACGAATCAAGATAACATCTAGTGAGTTGCCTGATGATTAACAATGATTGCGAATGATGGTCCTATAACGGCAGAGTTAAATAATAACTTAATAAGTTTGAAAATAACTTTCATATCTCGGACTGCACACTCTTTCCACTATTCCTCTGTTTTTCCCTTTTTAAACAATTATTTTTTTCCCCTATTTTCAAGAAACTTCTCCTTTTTCTCGTTTTTTCGCTTAAATGAGAACTGAATTAAAAGAACCAAATAAGAAAATCTAACTATTTTTGGTTGAAAAGTTTACTATTCAATTTTTGGTTAGGAATTCATCTCGTTTGGTTGAAACTTCTACTATTCGGTTGAAAATTTAATCATTTTGTTGAATATGCAACTATTTTGTTAAAACGTGATCTTTGTCGGTCAAAAGTGCAAATACTTGGTTGAAAGTTCAACTACTTGGTTAAAAATTAATTTTTTGTTTGTTTGAAGATCATCTGTGGTTCAAAATTTAACTATTTTGCTGAAAACTCTTGGTTCAAAATAACCTTTTCAACTTTAAATTAAACTATTTCATTTTTACTTTAGAATTTATCTTTTATAGTTAAAAATTTAACTATTTGGTTGAAAATGTATCCTTTTTGGTTAAAAATGTAACGATTTGTTTAAAAAATTATATTTTATAGTTGAAAATTCAACTATTTGGTTGAAAATTTATGTATTTTTTTAAAAATTCGTCTTTAAGGTAGAAAATAAATCTTCATGGTTGAAAAATCATATTTTTTCGTTAAAAATGTAACTGTTTGGTTGAAAATACAGACACAAAAGAAAAAGAAGTGGGCTGTACCAAAGACCAGACCTATGAATTCTTATGTATTTTAACGTGCTGAAAACGAATCCGGAGCCAGAAATGCTCCATGCTATATCATTTTCTATTAAATTGCAAAAAACCACCCTTAAAACCCGAAAATTCCACCTTGAGGTGAATCAGCATTAGGAAAGCGTCTAAAAATGATTGCGAGGCCCAATATATAAGTAAATTGATGTGCTGACTCCAAATCCGGGGCCAAAATTGCAGTGGAATTTTCGGTTTTTGAGGGTTGTCTTTGCAATTTCAAAATATGGGGAACTGGGCGAATATGGGGTGGCGAATGGCCGGTGACGGAGCAATTTTGGCCCCGGATTTGGAATCAGCGCAACAATGACTCATTTATTGGGTCTCGCAATCATTTTTAGACGCTTTCCTAATCCACCTCACGGTGGACTTTTCGGTTTTTAAGGGTGATTTTTTGCAATTTAATAGAAAATGGTATAGCATGGAGCATTTCTGGCCCCGGATTCGGCTTCAGCGTGTCAAAATATATAAGAATTCATAGGTCTAATCTTTGGTACAGCCTACTTCTTTTTTTTTGTGTGCCTGTGAAATTAATCTGTTTTGGTGGATGATTTAACTATAATGTTGAAAATTTGTATTTTTTGGTTAAATTGAACTGTTTTGTAATTTCAAATTGAAATATTTTCAGGTTGAAATATCAAATTATATTACATGTATTGCTGAAAATTCATTTTTTTCTAAATGAACTACTTGGTTTCAAGTTAAATTAATTTTCTTCATGATTCAGCTCTTTGCTTTTAAAGTCGGAGGATTTATCATTTTAGTTGAAATTTAACTATTCGGTTTTCAAATAACAGCTTTGTAAAAAATTCAACAATTTGGTATAAAAGTAACTTTTATGTTGAAAATTTATATTTTTGGTTGTAAATTTAACTATTTCAGTAGAACATTCAACTATTTGGTTAAGAATTAAACTATTTATTTGAAAATTTAACTTTTTTGTTTGAAAAATTATATTCTTGGATTGAAATTTCAATTGTTTGATATACAAAACGTCTTTTTCGCTTCAAAATTGAACAATTTAGAAAATTATGTAGAAAATGAATCTTCTTGGTTGAGAATCTATTTCTCTCAAGATTAAAGTTTTTAAATGAAAATTTGTATTTAAACAAAAAAATTTTCAAACTAATTTTTTACTTGAAAATCTAAAGATTCCACTTTTAGTAGAAATTGGATCGGATTAAAAAAAAAAAATTTCTGGTTTAAAAGCCAACTGTTTTTTAAAAGTGTTATCTGTTTTTTGTTGAAAGTTCATCTTTTTTCGTAGAAAATTAATCTTCTTTGATGGAAACACATCTATTTGGTCGAAGATTCAACTAAATATTTGGTTAAAATTTTATCTTTTCTTGTTGAATTCAACTGGTTGAAATTTTTTTTCGTTTGTTGAAAAGTAATTTTTTGAACTAAAAATTTGAAAATTCAACTATTTTGTTAACGAATCAACTATTTTGTAAAGCTATCTTTTTTAGTCGAAGGTTCAAAAGTTTTGTTGAAAGTTCGTCCTTTTGTATTGAAAGTTCATCTTTTATGGTAGAAAAGTCATCTTTCTTGGTTGACAATTATTATTTATTAGTTGAAAATGAACTTTTGTGGTTGAAAATTTGAATGTCGTCTAAAAAATTCGTCCTTTGGCTTGAAACTTCAACCGTTTTGTTAAAATCTCAAATATTTTGTTAAAAATGCAATTTTATTTAAAATAACTGCAATAGGAGCTAAGATACTTTCGGCGCGAGAGGGAGGTGTAGGACAAAACTATGGTCGGCAACGAGGGGCGACTAGAGGTCAAAAATAGCCCAAAATTGGGAACGTTTTTTATGGACGGCCCCTAAAGCATACATAAGGACAGAAATTTTAAATTAGAAAGCACAACAACGTTTTATTTTGATTGGATTTCTTTTAGAATTATAATTTAACGTCAAAGTTAAACTTGGAGAGAATAAAATGAGGGATGCCAGTGGGTCAGCAGTGTCAGTAGGTTATTCAGGTCACTCAGGAAAAATGGCAGCAGACAGCGCTAAGCACCAAGCACAGGGTTTATATAATCGATACGAGACTACTTTGTATGCATGACTTCAAAAAGAGAAAGAGATAAGATCAGTTGCATTTCACCAATTTTTTATTTCTGACGATGGTTGTATTATAAACGCCTAAATAATGAAGCTTCGGACATTCTCCCAGAAATATTAACTAAACTTCTTTTAAATCCTTGCTTTTTGAAAAATGCTCCTAATTTTGTAATAAAAAATGAAATAGGAATGAAAATTAAAAATTACGAATTGTAACAAAAAATTCGAATTAAAAATATCTAAACCATATATTATTCTGTAATACATGACATTATTTCCGTAAGTGGGTTTATTTATAGTGCAAGTATTCTTTTTCATATTCAAGTGAAAGATGTATCGACGTTTTTCTGTTGAGTGCTTTCGTGCCCCTTTGATAAAATGAAAAAATCTGCAGTGTGGAGAAAGGTCGAAATAAGACGATTTGGGAAATATTTGAAGGATTATGGATCGTCTGGAAGAGATATTTTGCTGACAACCCCTATGGGTACTAATGGGACGAGTGGGATCACACTTTCCTCCCTGAATCTGTGTTGGTTTTGAATTTACAAAGGCGGTATATTATGTGCATGCACATCATAGAACGTGCAATGCAATCTATTTAATTTCAAAGCTAAATCTGGTTTACTATTGGTTGCTTATTATTTTACAAATTTAACCATATTGAAATTGTGTAAGCTACAATTCGACGTTATCTTATATGAAGTAGATTAAAATAAACATAATGTGTAATTTACAGATAATCTCTAAAGTAGGAGCATAAAATATTTATCAAAATTTTAAGTCGAATAGGGCATGCCTGGCCATGAAAATCTCAAATCGAGCAGAAACATAGATGGCCATGGAAATCTAAAATTGAGATGAGGTCTCCTAGTAAATAATGGTTAAAAATAGAAAAATTTTGAATATGCAAGTAAAAAGAATTTGATAGCTCTATGTTCTTGACAATAATTAAAATTAGAAAGCCCTCAAGTTTCAAAAGAATTTCACTTTCTCAATTCTTTCTGAGGGATTAATCATTCTTGAAATTTTTAACCTTTTTTCAAATTCGTTGAAACCTTTGAAATCCCATGAAATACTTTGAAATCTTGTAAAATCAAATTATTTAAAGTCCGTCAAAAAAGTTCAGAATTTCTAGAAATCCCTTGAAATCTCTTATGATCTGTTAAAATTATTTCAAATTTTTCTCAGTCCCTTAACATCCCATGAAAACATTAAAATCCTTTGAAACTCCCATGAACTCTTATAGAATCTGACCAAATCCATTGAAGTCCATTAAAATTCCTAGATATCTCTTGAAATCTCTTAAAATCTAAGGAAATCCTTTGGAATCTCTTGAAACTCGTTGAAATCCCTTGATATATTTGAAATCGAAATCCTATGATATCTCTGAAATTCCTCGAAAGCCCATGAAATCTTTAAAAAATGCTTGCAATCCCGTAAAAATCTTCTAAAATCTCTTGAAATCTTTGAAATTCTCTGAAATCTATTAAGAATTAAAATTGTTGAAATTATTGAAAGTCCCTTAGAATCCGTAAAAATCGATTCAAATGGTTAGAATATTGTATTCGCTTAAAATTCAATCATCAGGGTTTAACCAATCTTGCAATCTGGTGGAGAACCCGACATGGAATCCTGGGAAATCCCTTAAACACTTTGCAAATTCTGCGACATTTTACAAAATTGTTTGAAATCCTAAAATTGTTTTAATTAATTAAAATAATGTCAAATTCCTTAAAAGCGTTGATATACCTCGAAATCCCTTAAAATCTTAAAATTTTCAAAATACCAAAAGGCTTTAAAAATCTCGTTAAATTCCTTGCAAATTTAGTAGATCTTTGAAATGCTTTGAAATCTGTCAAAATCCATTGAAACCTGTCCAACTTGATGAAACACTGGCGATATGGAAAATTTTTCTCTAATTGTAGCATGAACATGAAATTTTGGGTCAAGGTTCCTTTTGGCATATGAAAACCTTTCAGACAGGGTGCCAACATTTTCATAAATTTTTTTTATTGGAAAAAATAGTCTCAGATTTGGTTTAAATTCATATTTTTTTCAACTAATGAAGATATTTAACTTTCCTTTTTTGATACTAGCAAAGGATTCCATACTCTTTTGAAAACTGCAAGAAAATTTTTTTAAATCTTTACTATGAACAAAATAGCGATTTTTCTGCAAATCAAAAATTCTCATTGCCTTTAAATAATATACGAGACAAAGAAAATTCACACAGAACAGTTGTTCTTTTTTACAAGAACAAACAAAAATTATTGTACTACTATTCAAGATTTTCTATTAATTCCGAAATATAGGCATTTAACAAAAAATACTATTTTTACACTCTGTCTCTAAATACGTGCGAGTTATCGTTTTAACGATTTTTAAGTGATCATAAGCTTTCCGAAAAGCTTTCCGCCTGGGGTGACTGCTAGAGAGATTGATCAACGAGCCGTGTCGGATTAAATTCAAATTTTTAATTTATTATTTAAATAATTATATTATAATATTTCATATTAGTTATAATATATTAAATAATATATCTGACGTTGTTATGCAAAAAATATATAGACATAGATACTTCAATCTTTGATCACTGCATTTAGAAAATTTTTCTAAAATTATTGATTTTTGAACAACGAACAAATTTTTTGTGCGTATTATCGAAAAATGGTACATGAACTTTTTGTATATCGTTTATAGAGGAACAACTTTGATCCCTATACTTTTTTTGTATCTCGCGCATTTTTTAAAGAAAATGATAATTTCTTATTATAAGAAAAATCGCTCCTATTTCGTTAATTTTCAACATTTTTCTTGTAAATTTCGATAGAATATGAAATCTATCGCCATAATCATTAAAGAAAAGTTGAAAATCTAAATTATTTTAAAAATATAACATTTAAAAAAATGTGAGAAAATGTTTGGCGCTATACTTTTGTAACAATTAGAGAAAAATTTAAGTGTACCGCTTGGACTAATACTGGATTTGTATATTACACGAAAGAAGATTTGACTGTCTTCGGAATTTCTGGTTTCCTTCTCTATAAAATTGACGATTCAAAAAAATCGCGATTTCGCTATTTCATTGTTGTCAGCTTTCTGCAATGCTTATTGGACATATACGTATTGCGCTAAATTCAAGTGATAGGGAATAGTAAGTTTTTTTTAAATTTATATAGTTGAAATGCCAGATTATGCGATTTGATATTTTATGTACTTGGATGCTATATATTTCATATGTATAATATTAAAAATTAATACAATTAGTAAACAATGTAAAAAATGATTACTTTCTTTTATCCGCAAGGAGAAATAAGAGTTGATTTACGCACTGACGTATCAATGTGCAGGTAATTCAACTTGATTAAAATTTGTTTGAAGGTATCAAAATGAATATTTAACCTTATTTCAAATATTTCAACAGATTCTTGTATTTTGCCTTGATAACTTAACTAATTGAAAAATTGCAATGTTATATAAATTAAATAATAATTAATTGCCGTTGACAAAATTTTGAAGTAAAGAAAATTTTTCATTACTTCTGTTTTTTTAGTAATCTTATTATTAAAATACACTTTTGTATATTTTAACTTCTGCAATCTATACGTATAGTGTTTTAATACCTGAAAATGATGAACGGTAAAGTTACAAAGCTTGATCACTATAAAAAGAACCAAATCTGCAGTAGATACAAGAGATAATTATCATTTTTAAAATATCAATCGCATATTCTACAGCGCTTATTTATCCTTTTTAAAATAAAGTAGAATTACTTTTATATTATAGTACTCAGAATAAGTATACCGTTTTACGAATTTTTTTTCTAACTGCTCTAGACATTTCTGATATTTCTACTAATGATTACGATGAATAATTTAAAAAGCACTAAATTATTTATTTACCCATTTATTCAAATAATAATTTAATTTGTGATTTAAATAATTCTATGAAACTTGAAAATGTTTGCCTGAAGTTTTAATTCAAAACTTCACATTTAATCTATTCACTTAAATGAGAATTTCACTGATCACGTTTTTATTAATAAATACGAAGAGAAATAGGGAAATTATAAAAGAATAAATTCTTTGAAATAAAATTAATTTTTGTTTTATTCATTGAGAAGCGCGCACACCGCGCGTGCTTTGTTCTAGTGAATTATGAAAACCAATTCGATCTGAAGGCATCATGGAACCAAAAAATCTCCTTGACGAGTTTGAAAATTTTTCATTTTGAAGATGTGCGAAATTGATGATGTATTTGTCGCGATTGTCTGAAGTTTGACACCAACGGTTTCTCAATTTATACAAAAAAAATGTTCATAAATTTAAGAAAATGGAATATCCATTTAATAGAGCGCGAAGCTGTCTCAAATAAAAATACAATATTCTTTATGTTAGTTATGTGGTTTTGTCAATGAGTGAAGTAATTTGCTGGTATTGATAGACAGCTTCTCGAGCGATATGAGTAGAAAGTGCTTTCTACTCCCTAGTGAGTAGAAAAATGACGTCAGAGAATGAATATGGCTTATAATCATATCAGTGTGTGAATATCGGGTAGGCGACAGTTATATTGTTTTAAAGGTGATTTCCTGTAATAATATATCTGTATATTCAAAATATTATTATAAATATTATTTAAAATTAGATTTGTATTCTAAACAAAAATAGATTTATTTCTAACGAAAAATATAATAGTTGATATTTTAACCAAAAAAACATTTTAATTTTTAAATTCAACCAAAAAGAAAAATTTTCAAGTAAAGAAGCATAAGTAAAGAATAGCATAACAAAAGTGTCAAACGTGTTGTTTGTATTACTGGTTTTGTGTATTTTGCGGGCCGATTGTCTCCGACTCGAAAAGGGAGATTGGGAAACCGACCCTCTGTAATGAAAAGTGCCCAAATCATAAGGGGTGTTAAAAAAAAATTATCTTGTATGACTTAATACAGACCTCACAATCTTTCCCCTATTCCCCTCTTTTCCTATTAAAGAAAGAAAAATATATCTAAGAAAGAAAAGAATTCTTCTTTTTTCTCCTGTTTTCAAAAAATTTTCCCTTTTTTTCGTTTTTTGCTTAAATGCGAAATGAATTAATACAACAGAATAAGAAAATTATCTATGTTCAGTGAATGGAATATTATCCACACTTTGAAATTTTTCTTCGACCGTTGTTATTAATAATGAAGTCAATTCATATAAGAATTTGTTATTTTGGTCATACGGTCCAGTAAAAATAATAATATGTAGTAGATTCAGTTGTCAAGAATCATGCTTTATTCGTCAATTTTATTTAAACCAACGTACGTTTCGACCTTGTTGCAGGCCTTCTTCAAGGTAATACATAATCTAAACTAAGATAATATACGTAGATGTAATAAACCGAAAAACATTTATAATGAACAAAAAAATTTTGAACAAAAAAATATTTTTAATTTACCTGTAGTGATATTTATTAAATTATCCAAGACATTTCAATT
>CAKNYM010051662.1:71931-92875 GCA_932195095.1 Andricus curvator | reverse complement strand
AATATAGAAATACCAAATGAAATTACAGAAATTTTAGCATTGGGAAACAAACATGGTATTCCTTTTAATGTTAACAAAATACCGACAAATAACATCATAGCCAATATTGAAAATTGCATCAAAAATATAGATACTGATGAACAAAAATTGAATATTAGAAAAACTACCACTCAAATAATCTCAAATCATACTTTTATAAATAAATTTAATGATATAAATAAAATTGATGAACCTATTGAAAAATTTCCAAATAAACATAAAGATTTAATACTATTAAAAGCTGATAAATGTAATGTAACTGTAGCTGCAAATCTAAATGATTATATAACAACTGTAGAAAATTTATTAAAAAATGACACTTTGTACAAAAATATCAAAACTAGTCTTGTTCCAACTTTGGAGCAAAAATGTAATGATGTTGCAATTAGATGGGAAAACAAAAGGTTCATAAATGAAAGCTTGGCATACAAATTAAAAACACATAACAGTATTGTCTCTAAAGCATATGCTCTCCCAAAAGTCCATAAGCAAGACTTAAAATGGCGGTTGATTGTTTCCGCAGTAGGTTCTCCAACTTATAATTTAGAAAAATACATATCCAATTGTTTAAAACCAATTTCAGGTAAAACTAAAGCGTTTGTAAAAAATAGTTGGGATTTACAAAAAGAGCTTAAAAATATTAAAGTTCCTGATTCACACTCTATAGTTTCACTGGATGTCGTATCTATGTATGATAATATTCCATTAGACCTTTCATTAGATTGTATTGAATAAAAATTAAATTTAAACCATAATTTAACAAGAATCTCCAAAAATGAATTTTTAATTGCCACTAAAACAGTATTGAACAACACAGTTTTCTCTTTTAATAATAAATTTTTCAAACAAATATCAGGCTGCCCTATGGGCTCTCCATTATCCCCTATTGTTTCAAATTTATTCATGGAAGATATAGAAAGAAGGGCTCTAAATAAATTAACTTTTACTCCTATTCTTCACAAACGATACGTGGACGATATCCTAGCAATCGTTCCTACTGAAAAAATAGATGAACTCCTTAACACTTTCAACAATATGGAAAATTCAATTAAATTCACTATTGAAAAAGAAGTTAATAATTCTATTGCTTATCTAGATTTATTAATTATAAAAACTCCAGAAGGTTATTTAACTACAAACTGGTATAAAAAAATATCTCGGTCAGGACGTTATTTAAATTATAACTCCCATCATTTATTTTCTCAAAAAGTTGGTCTAATAAAAGGTCTTATTGATAGATGTGTAAAATTAAGCGATATAAAATTCCGTAAAGAAAATTTAGATCAACTAAAAATTACTCCCATGCAAAATAATTAGCCACTTCAATTAATAAATGAAATTATCAAAGAAAGAATCCACGAAATTTATAATAATTCATCTAAAAATAAAAAATGGAATGAAAAGTACAATAAATCTGAACTAAAAGTTTCGTTACCATATGTTGAAGGTCTTTCGGAACATCTTAGAGGTTCTTTAAAAAAATACAATATTAATGTTTATTTCACCAACAACCATACACTGAATAAATTTCCTTTTTTTAAAAATAAAGATAAAGGCGATAAAGAAAACTCATCTGGTTTATCAAAACATGCATGGAAATACAATCATTATTTTGATTTTGAGATCAAAAATATCAAAATTTTAGCTCATCAAAACAATACACACAAACGAAGAATTCTAGAGTCCATTTTTATAAATAAATTCATTAAAAATTCAATCAATTTAAAAACCGAAATTTGAAATATAAATAAAATTTATCAAACAATTTTATAACCAATTTATATACAAACTTTTAAAAAACAAAAATGTTATATCAATTTTTAAATCCAATTCACTTTGGCGCACTTTTCATTTGGCTCTCTCTTTTGATATCCGCCTTTCTTAATTACTCATGAAAATATGACTTCATCCATAATGTATTTTGTTAGTCCATGTTTGTCCTTCCAAATCAAAACACCTGTTTCGTTCTATTTAACCAAAATGTAGTAAAATTATTATATTGGAGCCTCGAAAATTTGAGGTTTCAATTTTTAAAATGTTTTAAAGGACACTATTTAAACTAAGCTATTTATAAATTTTAATGTTTCTACAATAAGAAAAACTAATTTTGGTGCACTCCAAAAATAAAGTTGTTTCTCTTGGAAAATAACCAAAAATTGAAATGTCTTGGATAATTTAATAAATATCACTACAGGTAAATTTAAAATATTTGTTTGTTCACAATTTTTTTGTTCATTATAAATGTTTTTCGTTTTCTTACATCTACGTATATTATCTTAATTTAGATTATGTATTACCTTGAAGAAGGCCTGCAACAAGGTCGAAACGTACGTTGGTTTAAATAAAATTGACGAATAAAGCATGATTCTTGACAACTGAATCTACTATTATTATTTTTGCTGGACCGTATGACCAAAATAACAAATTCTTATATGAATTGACTTCAGAATAAGAAAATCCAACTATTTTTAATTAAAAGTTAATTATTTTTAATTGAAAAGTATACCGTTATATTTTTGGTTTAGAATTCATTTTTTTCAGTCAAAATTTCTACTATTTGGATAAAGATTGAACTATTTTGTTGAAAATTCGTGTTTTTTATGTTGAAAATCAATTTTTGAACTAAAAATTTACCTATTCTATTTTTGGTTAAAAATGAATCGTTTTTAGTTTAAAATTCAACTATTTGGCTGAAAATGAAATTTTTCGTGGAAAATTAAACTGTTTTATTGCAATTCTATTACTTTGACTCGAAATTTCAACAATTTGGTTCACATTTTTTTCTCTCTAGTATAAAAAATCTTTCTTTGTTGAAAATTCATATCTTTTGGTTGAAACTTTATAATTTTTGGTTAAAAGTGCAACTGTTTGGTTAGAAATTATTCGGTTTTGGTCAACTTTTGTTATTAAACCATTAAGCGAAATCCCTTTTGGGGTAACCGTAACTCGCCCGGTTCTAGCCTCGATAAGTCGTTATTCTACCAAAGATCAATGAATTTATATGATAAGAGTAAGTAGGAAGTTTGTAGGAGAGGGGATGAATTTTAGATCAATCTAAAATTTCTGTGTTGCTTATTCAAACAGCACGTTCGTTCCGCAACATCGCTCCGACACGGGTCGTAGATCAATCTCTCTAGCAGTCACCCCAGGCGGAAAGCTTCTTTTGTTGAAAATTCGTCTTTTTGGTTGTATTCAACGGTTTTTGATCTAAAATTAAAATCTTTCATGGTTTCAATATCAAGTATTACATTTTACGTTTAGAATTCACCTACTTTGGTTAAATTCGACTGTTTTTGATTTAAAATTAAAATGCTTTTTTGATTAAAATATTAACTATTATATTTGTTGTTGAAAAGTAATCCTTTTTTTTTTTTTGAAATTTCAACATTCATCTAAAAAAATCGTCTTCTTGGTTGAAAATGCCACTGTTTTTTATTGAAGTTTAATCTTTTTTGTTTAAGAATTCGCCCATTTGGTTGAAAATTCAACTATTTCGTTAAAAATTCGTCCTATTCATTTGAAAGTTCAACTATTGATCGTGAATGCAGCTGTTTGGTTCATGATTAATTTTTCTTAAATTAAACCATTTTTTTCGAAATTTCGACTATTTTGTTGAAAGTTTGTCTTTTTGGTCAGAAAATTATTCTGTTTTGGTTGAAAATTCAACTAGTTTCTTGAAAATGTAATATATTTTGACTTGAAATCTTAAGCGTTTCATATATAATTCAATATGGTACCTATAGATTAATTTTTTTTTACTTATCCTATTAATCCCCTATTTTCCCTGTATTGAGAGCATTCTGGGCATTGAAGTCTGGTAAACTATTATGTTTGTATGTTCTATTTTAGGCGTTTATCAAATGAAATCGAAGAAAAAATTTGCCTTTGAAGGGGGTGGGGTGTTCGTAATTGTGACGTGACCCTGGGGGGGTTCAAGCTTTGTGTGATGATGTGGGAGGGGTGGAAACAAATTTGAAAATAGCGTGACGTAGTTTTTGAACGGCCCCTAGATGAATCGTGTAATTTATCTTTCAGGATAGAGATTTCTTACTGATAAAAAATGAAGATGGATTTTTAAATGTGATATTTTCTGGGGACTACAGTGTGGAAGTGTGATTTACATAAAGATAATCCCATTCACGTGTGCCTTTCTGGCTGAACAATTTCCATCAGGGAGTACCTTTATCTCCTAGACCAGACAAAGAGTGAAAGGACCATTAATTTACTAGGAAACTTTCCAAATCCCATTAAAATTTCAGAACCAGAGCAGGATGGGTTGACGGGATGTAGATGAGTGTGTCCTATTTTGTTTTGTGGAATAATTCCAATGGTCAACTACATACGCGTGAACTTTAGTTTTATATCTGGCGAGAGTTGACATTAGATATACGATTTCAAATTCAGTACTAATGGCATTTCCCTTTGTAGTCGTAAACGCTGCGTGTGAAATATTTGGTAACGTTGCAAATGGGGTGCATCCGAAAATTCGTTCTCAGGCATTTCAGAAATTCCAATTACAGTTTGTAATGAAATTCGCTTACCATTACTTTTGTATGCAGAATTCACAGTAAATACCAGAGATATTTTTTATCTGAAATTGGATAAAAACGTTGCAAACAACTAAATACTACATATAAAGATGTGAATGTGGCTGTGAATCTGCCTCCCGATAAAAATTATTGGACGTCCCATAATTGTATTTGTCAATTGTTTTCAACGTTTTTATGCAAAAATATATCTGATGTTTACTATATGATGCTATTATTTTTCTTATAACATGGTGGTCGTAGCTCAGGAAAAACATGGAAATCAGACAAAAGTTAGGGATTTGAAAAAAATCTGGCAAAAGTTAGGCAATTTCTATAAGAGACATTTTAAATAACTGCAGTATTTAAATTAAAAATTATTTATCAAATCGCTTGGAAAAATTTCTCGCAAATTTCGCAAAAGAACGTTATAAAGGTTTCAATACAGAATCAGTCCGAGCTAAGAAGCCCAAGGCGCATTAATTCAATCTTGCCATTTCTAAATTTTTATTTAAAATTTTCTTATTCCGTTTATAAAAGATTCTATGTTAAAAGTTTTACAAAATTAAGATTCTGGTCTTTGAATATTAATGGGCAGGGAAAATGAGATATTGGTCAGGGAAAAGTCGGGGAACTTTGAAAATGAAGTTTTGTGGCCATCCTGATATGATACTCCTGTTAGTAATTTATCTGTCTTGTATTTATATTTATTTTTTTGCAGCTGTTTCCTCTTGATAATTAAATTGTTAGTTGAAAATTGTATTACTGGGTCTAAAATTAAACAATTTTGTTAAAAAGAAACTTCGTTTTCTTTTTTTTTTTTGAAAATTAAACTATTTTTGTAGAAAATTATCTTTTTGTTAAAAATTCATATTTTGGGTTAAAAATACAACTGAAAACTTGTTTGGTTGCAAATTCAACTATATTTTTTCTAATCCATCTTTTTGGTTTAAAAATCCATCTGTTTTAGTAGAAATTTCATCCTTTCTGGATGAAAGTGCAACCGTTTGTTTGAAAATTAATCTTTTTTGGTTCAGGATTCAACTACTTTGTGGAAAATTCGTCTTTTACGGTTAAAATTAACTTTTTTTCATTTTAAATTTAAGTCTTTTCTGTTTGAAATATATATTATGTATATGAAATAAATATTATTCGTCGAAAATTATTTTTTTTTTTGTGTGTGGAAAATTCATCTCTTTGTTAAAAAGATCAACTATTTTGTTGAAAATTCATCTTTTTCAATTGAAAATTCAACTACTTGGGTAAAAGTTCAAAGTTCATCTGTTTGGTTTAAATTGAACTATTTTCTTTGGAAATGTATGTATTTTGTTGAAAATTCGTCTCTTATGGTATAAAATTCGTCTTTTTGGTTTTAAAAATCATCCCTTTTGTTAGAAATTTGATATTTTTTATTTGAAATATCATCGATTACATTTTTTGTTAAAATTCCTCTTTTTGCTGAAAATTCAACATTTCGGGCTGAAAATTTAACTGTCTTCAAAAAAATATCTTTTTGGCTTGATTATTTCACTATTTGGTTGAAAATTCATCTTTTTGTGTTGAAAATTCAAGTATTTTGTTGAAGTCATATTTTTTGGTCGAAAATTTAACTGTTTTATTGAACACTCGTCTGTTTGGACAGAAAATTCGTCCTTTTACATTAAAAATGCATCTATTTTTGTTGAAACTTCAACTGTCTTCTAACAAATTTAATTATTTGGTTTAAAACATACATTTTTTTGTTTGAAGCTTAATCTTTTTTGTTTGAAAATTCGACCATTTGATTGAAAATTGATTTCGTTTGAAAATTGTTCCGTGATTCCGATGATGTTCGTCGTTAAGGTGTCTTTGCCGGGTTTTCCGTACAGGAATTTTATCGCTCATAATTCATCAGTATTTTTAACGCTAATAATAATAACTATTCTAAATTATTCAATTGAAATAATTATTTTTTGTCATCATCAAAAAAAATTTCAAATAATATCTACGGCAGTATATGCTCTATCTTTTTCTATGATGAATCACTGATAAATATTTGTTTTACCACAGCAATTAACGTGTCAAGACGGACAGATTCATGTACTTTAATATATTCTTCAAAAAAAAGTGTAACTTACGATAACATTTAATTAATTAGGTGGGAAAATTCTTTAATTAATATGGGTCGCAACAATTTGATGTTTCTTTTCAATGATCGTATATCAGCATGTAAATTATTCCATGGGCGCAATCGTTGTTTCTGACGTAATTGAAAAAAAATTTAACCAATGATTCGGGGAAATATATACACACATTGTATCAGCAAGTTGTTTTTCTACCTTGAATGAAAAGTTATAAATGTTTGAAAAGATAGTAGGATATTTTTAATAAATAAGGTACTGACTCACCCTCATTTGTTTCAAACCTCAATTAAAGTGCCTTCGAATAGTTGATACGAAATTTCATTTGGATTAGGGGCCGTTTTTATATGGAAACCCGGCTAGGCCCTTTAATTATTTTGTTGAAAATGTAACTATTTTGTTAAAAAGTCATATTAATGGTCAGGGAAAATAAAAAATAGGTTTGGGATAAATTATTATTGAAGGGGCCGCCCATAAATTACGCATGGCTTTCAAGGGTAGATAGGGTAGATATTTCGTTTGAACTATAGATCTCGTCAACCTTAATATTGACTTCTACTACTTTCGATAGCGTAGTAAGAATGAATTTCGATCGCATCAATTGCATGAACTGCGAATTCGAAATCAATTAATTTTCTTCAACTTATCCATATTTAAACCTGTTATGTTGTTATATTCTTTTAATTTGGTATACCATGAATAATATAATACGAAAAGTGTTTTCCTAAAAAGTGCACTGATCAAACTGTTGGCAAATTTCTATCTAGATACGAAAAAAATTACATAGCTTGTAAATTTAAATTGAACTACAAGTGATAATTTCATCAAAATAAATAATAATAAATTACCCTTTAAGAGACGAGATATTTATTTCGTTGCACCAAGCATATTTTCTCATACACAATATTGGAAAACTTCAGATCGACTGAAGTAATATTTTTCTTACAAACTTTTATCTTGCAATCTGAGGGATAAAACTCTCTTTAAACTTAAAACCGTTTATACATGTTTCATTCGGCTAGATTCAATTTTCATTCTGACTAAAAAAATCTTATTTATATAACAGGCAAAATGTGTAGTAACCTAAATGCTAAATTGGAATATTGAATATTTTAAAACTTATCACAAGAGTTAAAACTTTCTGTACAATTTTGGAAAATTCCTGCATCAAAAATATTATACATTAATGTTTCATTTAGTTCGAACTATGCAGATTAAGTGCGTATGAAGAATTTTTCAAAACCTTAAACTTTACTCAGAATTATACAAAAGAAACCTTAAATTTATCCTACTTTTTCATTAACTTCAATTTAATCAAAGTGTGTTTTGAACTTCAGAAAAATTTGTAATTTAAATTTAGGAACATTTCGATCAGTGTAATTAGGAACTTGAGGAAATGTTTTTTTATCGTATAACCATCTAGATTAGTATCAATCCTCAAAAATGAAAGTTTATTTAGATGCTGTCGATTATTCGAAGGGTGAATAAATTTATGACAGTCGGCCAAGACAGGCAGTTAGTTCAATGACAATAGTATAAGTAAATAAAATTGCTGCGAGGTCAGAATAAAGATATTATGGAAACGGAAATTAATATTACATGAATATTGAAGTATGTTATTGTTATCTCAGTGTTCTAATTTGTCAATTTTCAACGCTAAACCTATCCAACTTTTTGTAAAGAAACAAACAAAACAGTCATTCTATTATTGCCATCTGGGAAATTTTCCATGCACCATGAGCAATACCACGATACCACGCTGAAAACACCAGTTCTCGTAAGATCACTGAAGTTAAGCATTGTTGGGCGCGGTTAGTACTTGGATGGGTGACCGTTCAAGAATACTGCGTGCTGTTGGCCCGTCGTGGGTGTGGTGGGCCCACATTGGTAGTAAATATCCACCTAGAAACACTACCCGAATCGGGTAGTGAGGCAATGAACTTTCGAGTTCGAACTACTAATCAATGTATGTATGTATGTATGAGCAATAAAGGATTTTGTACCAAATTTCGGAATTTTGGAATACAGTTCAATACCTTCTAACGTCAGAGCAACATGGTTTTTTTCAAACAAAAAATTAAATATTGGAGGACGTTCACGAAGGGTTCATAACTCAATTTTTGAGTGTGTACCAGATTTCAAGATTTTGAAAATTCCCAAAGATTTCGAGAGATTTGAACAAATTTTAAACGATTTCAACTGACTATAAAGAATAGTAAATTGTGCTACAAGTGCGGAAAGTAGGCAGTTCCACACGAGTGTGAAGTTTTCTAAGATGGCCCTCCAACGGCACAGTTGAATAATAACTTATTAAGTATGCAAACCATTTTCATATTTCAGACTTCACATATTTTCCCCTATTCCACTCTTTTTCCCTTTCTAAAAGAATTCTTCTTTTTCCCCTGTTTTCAAGAAACTTTCCCTTTTTCTCATTTGTTTGCTTACATGCGAACTGAATTAATAGAACCCAATAGGAAACTCCAACTATTTGTGGATGCAAGTTAATTATTTTCTGTTGAAACTATTTGATTGAAAATTCATGCATATTGTTGACAATTTGCCTTTTTTGTAGAAAAATAATCTTCTTGGTTCAAAAGTCATCTTTTTGTCCGACCCCCCTTGAAAACGCGCCATTGCATGCACGTGAAGCAGGCGTAATGTGGCCGCTTCTAGCCCAGTGACGTTGGCACATGCGCACTCCGACACCGGGCCGACATGAAACTTTACGCCCGCCACATGAAACTTTACACCCGATACATGAAACTTTACGCCTGATACGAAAAACGTTATGCCCGCTACACATACACTGCACCACGCACGTGAGAATATGGAGGAAATTATATTTATTTAAAAAAAAAACTTGTATCGCTGGAACCCACAGTCTCCTTTCTGCAGAGTACGCTATATCTTCCTTTCACTTATAATCTAAAATTGCCAAGTACACAAAACATCCTCTATTTGCTTCACATGCTTGTTTTCAAGGAGGGTAGGACAAGAAGTATCGTGTACTATTTTGGTTGAAAATTCAACTATGTAGTTGCATGTTGAACTCTTTTGCTGAAAATTCATTTTTTTGAAGATTCATAATTTTTGTTAAAAATTCATCTCTTGGGTTGAAAATGTAACTATTTTCTTGAAAATTCTTTTTTTCTGTCAAGGATTAATTTTTTAAAGTGCAAATATAACTACTCCATTTAGGGTCGAAAATTGACATTAAGGATTAAACTATTTTGTTCAAATTGCATATTCTTTGGCTGAATTCAACTTTTTTTTTTAATTTCAAATGCAAATATTTTGGTATCGGAAAAGCAACTGTTACCATTGTTGTGGAGTATTCATCTTTTTTGGTGGGAAATCATTTGGTTCAAACTTAAACTACTTTGTGAAAAATTAATTTTTGTTGTTGTTAAAGATTCATCATTTTAATTTAAAATTCAACTATTTGTTTGTAAATTCAGTTTTTTGAAATTTCATATTTTGAGGTTGAAAATTCAACTGTTTTGTAGAAAATTTACTTTTTAGCTTGAAAATTCCACAATTTGGTAGAAAATTGAAATATTTGTTTGCAAATCAACTTTTTTGTTGAAAATACATATTTTTGGTTGGAAATTAAACTATTTGGTTAAAACCTAAATTAGTTATTTAAAAATTTAATTATTTGGTAGGAAATTCATGTATTTTGTTGAAATTTCTTTTTTTTTTTGTAGAAACTTAATCTTGTTTGATGAAAATTCATCTGTATGGTTAAGGATTTATCTATTTTGTTAGAAACTATTCTTTTTGGTTGAATTCGAACGGTTAAATTTTTTTTTGTGAAAAATAAAATTTGTTAACAGAAAATATAACGAGTCCATTTTTGGGTCTAAACTCATATTTTTCAGTTGCAAATTCAACTTTCTCTATTTAGCAGAAAATTAATCTTCTTGGTTAAAAATTCACCTTTATAGGTGAAAAATGCAGCTATATGATAAAAAACTGAACTTTTTTGTTGAAGGGTTAATTATTTTGTTAAAAATTCAACTTTTGTATTGAAGGATTAATTATTTTGTTGAAAATTCAATTATTTTGATAAATTCATCCTTTTTGGTGTAAAAATCAACTGTTTTGTTGAAAATTCGTCCTTCTGGGGTTACAATTAATCTTTTTTGCTTTAAAATAAACTTTTCTGTTAAAAATTCAACCTTTCTGGTTGAAAATTCAAGTGTCCTTTAAAGAGGTCATCTTTTCGGGTTTGTGCTTGAAAATTCAAATATTAGGTTGAAAATGCCACTCTTTGGTTGAATTTAAATTTGTTTTGTTAGAAAATTCGACCATTTGGTAAAAATGCATCTTTGTAGATTTAAAATTCAACTATTTAATTATAAATTTAACTATTTTGTTACAAATATAGGTAATTTTTTGCAAATTCAACTTTTTTTAATTCATCTTTGTTGGTCGAAAATTCAACTGTTTTGTAAAAGAATCGACCTTTTTGATTCAAAATTCATCTTCTAGCTTATATTAGTGCGCCACGCGGATTGGTGAAAGTGTAAAATGAAAAGTAGGAAACAGCATCAAATAAGAAGCTCATTTCAGTGTGTGAATGTGCCGAGGGGGTTAATATACTTTGGAGAGGAGCCAGTTAGTGCTCAGGTCAACGAATCCATTCCATTGTCTCAAAGTGATATACAGTTGAGCTTAAGGTTCTAGGAGTCGTTCCGCTTATCGCCATGCATTACGCTCTGCAGCATGGCCATGTAATGGCTTAAATGGCTTAAATCCTTAAATGCTACCGCATTGCCGATGCTTCTCGAGTCCTGAAGTCAGTGTGCCCTGCGGCCCGTCGACCCGAGAGGGGTGGACGACTTATCGACCTGGTGCTGCTTGCCTGTCTACCACCTACCAAACCGAGCCACCCTTGCCCTCCAGATACTACTCGACATGTACCCTGGTACCAAGTTGCACGGAGTGCCATCAGCTATATTTATACGCTGATTCGCACATTGCTCTTTGGGGAATCAAATAAAGAGGAAGAAAGGGACAGAGTTCTCGTCGATAGGGATGAAAACCTGATGCGAGGAGAAGAGGTCTATTCACATATATACACAACAGTTTACTTCTGATGGAGGGTATCTAGCTCACTTTTATTTGTGTGGATTCGTAAAAATGAAACGACCTATGAAAAACTGGTCGTGATGAACGTGACACTGATTTTAACCAGAAACTTCACAACTTGATAATTTATTCATTTGCAATGGTTGAAGCGTTAAATTATGAAACTTTATAAACGATATAAGGGCGCCAGATTAAAAAAGTTGCGTTTTGTAGCAACTTGAAAGGTGCGGATAAGCATTCAAGGCTTTAAGGCCGGAAATGAACGAATCATCTTGGGGGCCTATCATTAATTACCAAAAGATGTTTTCTGAAATTTTGAACCACTTACCCCTCCCTTTGTTATAGTCTATAAGTTTTGACCTCCCCCCTCTATTTTACGCAATTTTTTTCACATACATTTTTTTAATTATCAACAAAGTTGTCCCACTTTCAACCCAGTAGTTGAATTTTCAACCAAAAAATATGTGAATTCACAACAAAAAATGTAATATTTTATATTTCAGCCAAGAGGAGATTTTCCTTTCAAATCAAAAACAGTTAAATTGAACCAAAAAAGACGAACTTTGAAAAAAAAGTTGAATCATCATTCAAAAAGACGAGCTTTTTAAAAAACAGTTGAATTTTCAACCAAATAATTGAATTTAAAAAAAGTCATGTTTTCACCAAGAAGATTAATTTTCAACAAAAATATAAATTCTCAACAAACAATGTAATAGTTGATATATCAACCGAAAAGAACGAATGTTTAACAAAATATATAAATTGTCAACAAAATAATGAAATTTTCATCAAAATTGTTGAATTTTCAACCTACAAAGATGAATTATTAACAAAAAATGTAATAGTTGATATTTCAACAAAAAAGGATTATATTACTACAAAGTAATTAATTTGAAAACTAAAAAGACGAAGTTTCAACCGAGAGGATTAGTTTTCTAAAAAAAAAAAAAATAATTCTCAAAAAACGAAAAACGAAATTTCAACAAAATAGTTCAATTTTCCGCCAACAAAATGAACTTTTAATAGTGATGTGCAAAGTGACTTTAGGCCGGTTCGGGTTTCCAGTTCGCAACCCGGCCCGAAATCACAAACCACCCCGAAAGTTCAATTAAATTTTTTTTTAATTGCCGGAAATTTTCGGTAATTTATCGTAAATTACCATTAATGGCGGTTAATCTTACAAAAAATTATCGGTTTTAGGGAATTTTTCAATTTAACTTTCGTTTTAGTTCGGATTTTCGGGTTTTCGGGCCAGTTCGGGAAAAATTCCGAACCGACCCGTCGGGTTTTCGAAACTTTTGGACACCCTTAATTTTGAACAAAGTTGTTCAGTTTTCAAACAAGTCGTTAAATTTTCAACCAAATAGTTGAATTTTTTACCGTAATAATAGAATTTTCAAGACAAAAAGTAAAATTTTCAAGACAAAAAGTAAAATTTTCAACGAAACAGTTAAATTTTGTATCCCAAAAGACGAATTTCCTACAAAGCATTTGAATTTTCAACCCCAAAGAAAAATTTTTAACGAGAAAGTTAATTTTTGAACAAATACATGAATTTTTAAATTAAAAAAATCAATTTTCAATTGAAAAAGTTGGTTTAAAAAAATATAATTTGACCAAAATAGCTAAATTTTCAAAAAAAAAAATATTGTTAAAAAAAAATCATAAATCTTTAACTAAAAAAATGCATTTTTAAGAATTAATTTAACTTTGGACTAAATAGTTCAATTTTCTACTAAATTTTTGAAATTTTCAGACAAAAATACGAATTTTCTCGAATAAACTTGAATTTTCAACCCAAAAATTTTAATTACAAAAAAGTTAATTAAAAAAAGGTAATTGTAAACCGAAACAGGTTAATTGTTATTCAGAGAGTTGCATTTCTGACCAAAAAAGATGAAACTACAAGAAGAGATGAATTTTCAAACCCAAAGAGCATTTGTCAAGAAAATAGTTCAATTTTCTGCATAAAGAAAATTTCCGTAAAAAAGAGAACAAAACTCAAATTGTAGAATTTTGAAGCCAAACAGGCGAATTTGCAACCAAAAAAGATGACTTCTTAACAAAATTGTTGAAAATGTCAGAAAAACACCTTACGTAATTTGTGGATGACCGCTCATTTGTTTATACATTTATTATTTCATATATTTATTATTATTAAATTTAACATTAATACTAATATTTCTAGGTACTTCTAATATTATCAGGTAAATTACTGGTATTACTGTTATACAATTATGAATGAAGTGACATTAAATGTTTTACATTTATTGTACTAGATACTACAGTAACAAGTACTAGATTGCGCGGACAAACAGCTGTTTACAATCAAATCTGTTTAACTTTTTTTTATGATTCACAGACTTGAAAATATCTTTCGTAAGAAATGGGTTTAACTACTTACCCCCCCCCCCCCCATGTAAGACAGAATAGAAAGATCTATCCCCCACCCAAAAAATTTCACGTAATTTATGCCGGTCCCTTGGCAAAAATTTTTGATTCAAAAAAGTATTAATCGCAGGGGTTTGGGGAGAGAATTGGAAGTCTATTTATATTTTACGAAATAAATCAAACTTCTATTTATTAAACGATATATATTCAGAGATATATTAATAAGATGGAAATATTGCGATCGGCGTGAAATTATTATAAATGATAAAGTTCGTAGCGCCCCATTCCATTTTCCCCATGCTATGCGCCCCGAATTTCGGTGGGCGTAAACCTGGCCGTCAATTTAGCGTTGCCTACGTAAATAAGCAAAGCATGTACAGTAAATCCATTTAATGTCTTGGTTGTAAAGTTAGGGTTCACATTGTTAAATACAGTCCACAGGGCTAACATTTCCCCCTATCATTGTTGCTAACATTTTTCTGTCACTTATCTGTCGTTTCCCTGCGGTCGTGAAAAAATGACAGGAAAAAAACGACACGCCTGTCATATATTTTCATAAAGGAAGGCAATAAATGGCTTAACTGTACATGTACAAGAATGCAACTTAAGCAGAATCAATTTATATTGGAAAGGTTCTTCAAGACAAAGACGTTAAGCTTCCTGGACCCATGGGAAATCAACAAGATAAGTGTGATCGCAAATTCACTTCACTACATCAAACAATACGTATAATCTTCCAGATGCAGATGTCGTTACTTCTCTTGCTTCCAAATCTCACAGGAAATATGAATAGTACACAGAAAATAATAAAGTTTCATTTTAAGTGAAGAAACGGCATTAGAATATACTGAAACAAAATTAAACTATAATTGGTTCATATTGATTAATACGAATATTGAAAGCAATTCTACTTTTTTCAGTTTTGGCATTAATCAAGAGAGCGAACATAACTTCAGTTCAAAACAAGTTTGTAAGAAAATTACCTGAAACAAAATTGAAGCCCTAGTTTTTTTCTGGGTAGATTGCGTGCCGAGGGGAGAAACTGCAGTCTCCCCTTAGCACGCACTCTAATTTCCACAACAACCCTGCTGAAAGTCTACCTCTCATTTCTAATTGGACGACTGATCAGTTAGATAGCTGGAGGGCCAACAAACTTCAAGAAGTCATAGAAAAGCATGCAACCAAGAATTTCGAGCATCACGAAAGTTCAACCAGTACAACCCCAAATGATAATATTAAATAAACTTTTCTTTGCTTAAAAATCGTAAACCTACCACAGAAAAGGTAATAAAATGAAAAACTAAACAGAAAATAAAAAGATAATCCTAAAAATAAAATAAAAAACTTGTTGATAACAAAAATTAAATTTGTAGCACTTGAAAATTTAAAGTTTTTAGTACAGAAATTTAATTAATTTATAGTCGAATAATTAATTATTAATAATTAATAATAATAATTCAACAAATTTTGATACAAAACAGTTGTTCTAAATCACCCTTATCGGTCAGAAACTCTAGGATTTGTTGCGTTTCGAGTTGATTTGTAATAATTTGTAATTTATTTCACAAGTTGTTAGGGCTGAGGAATAAAATACAATAATTTGTACTTAAATCTAGAGTCCTAATCCGAAAGATATCTTCCCACTACTATGTCTCTTTAGGGTGACTTTTTCCACCTATAATGCATTGGAGTAGCCCTTATATTCCAGATTAATATTCTTTTTACTCTTAAGTCCTAATTTTGTTAGACTACCCAAAACAGTTATCTGTAGATTTGAGCAAAATCGGTTAATATTGAAGAAGAATGTACTAACAAAATTTACAATACATTTTACTGTTCAGAATACTTCAGGGAATAAGAAATAAACCATAATTTTTAATATTATACAGTTTGAAGGCCCTCGTATGGAACCCCTTAAGGGATTATTTGTCGTCCCGTTAGAGGGTCTTAAAATTTTACAATATTAAAATGATTGTTGTCGGTTGATTATTACTCCCTGAAGTATTATGAACAGGAGCATGTATTAAACATTTATTTAGTGGCATATTTTCGCATTTAAATCATACATTAAAAATAAATTGCCTTTTTCCCATGTTAAATCAATAAGAAGCTTCATGGTATTTGCGGCACTGCTTGATATTGACTTATTTTTCTTAAATTTGGTGAAGATAATTTTTTTGGACATTCGAAAAAACTAGAGGATGAGGGTAAAAAATGTGATTTTGAAAAATTAAATATGGAAAGTTTTCAAAGACTTATTCATACTGATTTATATAATATGAGAAATTTGTTAAAGTACTCACAAAATCTACAATTCAACATTGAAAAGGGAAGGTTTTGATCCATAATGGTCGTCTGGATAACTTTTTTTAATACAAATTTTTTTAAGTGACCTTTCTAGTGCGTTTTGCTGATTTCCAGAAGTTATCTATGATTGCACCCCTAGAAAAAAAGCTTCCGTAGATTATAGTTTTAGTTTATTAGTACGTTTTTTTCAAGAATATGGAAAAAAATTTGTTAGTTTAAAGTGTTAGACTAACGAAATAATTTTTCGAATTTCAATCTTTAGGAATATCAATTAATGCATCATATGAAATATAAAAGTGTCCATATAATAATACCTTAGCTAATTAATTAGCGTTTTTTCAAGAATTTGATGTTCTTTTTTATTTTTTTAGTTTTGAAGCTCCGAATGAATAAAATAATTTTCCTAGATTGGCATATTTATACATATTGAATGCAATGTGAGTTCAAAAGTTTAATTTGATTGAGTTTATTTTTGAATCTATTGCTCTAGATATAATTCAAACCCAGGAATTCAAAAATGCAATTTAAGAAACTGTTCGTGTTCCTCACAGAGAGAGGTTTGAATTGATGTGAATTTTCAAATCTACTTTTTGACATTTCAAGATATAATTCGCCCCAGGAACTCAAAAATGAAATTTTGAAAAATGTCCATGTGCGTATTTGTGTAACTTTGTTCTGTTAACCATATCCCGAAAAGTAAAAGAGCTATAAGATCATGAGACTTGGCAAAATTGTAGGTTCAATTAATATCCAGGTGTGATACGATTTTAAACTAGATCAACCAACTAGAACTGTTTTTTGCGTTTAGATTTACTTCCAAACATGTTTCTCAGTAAAATTTTTTCCATCCGTGCGGTAATATGAAAATTTCATAATAGATTTGTAGGCTTTTTTGAGACGCCTCGATTGACCTATTAGCGAACCTTTCAAGATGTTCCATGACCTACAAATACCGATTTGTAAATTAAACAAAAATTGTTTACTTTGTCATACGAGGAAAACTTTTTGTTGTATCGAGAATACTACATTACTGTATTGGATGTATTTGATTGCGTGTTCAAGACCCATCGATTGACCTATCAACGAACTTATCTTGACCTTTCATGACATACAAAAGATAATTTAGAAATTAAAAAAAAAACTATTTTGTCTAAATGAGGAAAACTTTTTTGATATTACGAATATAACTACGATTATAAAGTTTAAAAACATTGTTCACTTTTTCAAAGAATTTTAAATATATTATAAACCATCAAAGTTGAATCATTCGAACCTTTATTTGAAATGAAAGTATTCGTAAATTAGGATCTGGAAACTAAGGCGTTAAAAATTAATAATTTAAGATTGTGCATCACGCTTTTTTAATTTCTTCATTTTAATCTAAAGTGCCAAAGTAATAACTTGAAAATCTATTAAACGGCATTTCTATGCAAGCGAAACAACTTCATGTTGCTTTTAGTCAAAGATGACGTCAAACTGACGTTTGCTATAATAAACTGTCAAATTGTCAGGACATAAATAGCCGCGAGACAAAAAACACGCGAAAAACGAGCGGAAACATAGGAGCTTCAATGTGGACCAAGTGAATGAGTAAATTTGAAGATTATTATAGGTGAGATCATCCTACAGTAGATAATCGTTAATTAAAAACTTAAATATATGTAAAATAATTAATTCTAATTTTAATTTATTAACACGTATAACGTCTTATAAATTAATTAAATTAAATCGATTATTTTACGTACATAAGGATTTTTAATTTTAAGCATTATGTATTGTATGTTCATTATCTACTGTATGGTTGTCTCCCATCACTGGTATCCTCTCTAGTCTCTATACATATAATTGTTTTGCAATCTTTCAAATTTTAATATTTTTTATCACTTTTCTCCACTTCACAGTGAAAAAGAAACAATTAAAGGTAATTCAGAAAACCCTGGGGGCGAGGGGGGGGGCAATCGACGGTATCAACACCCTGTAGATCCGTACGTTTCACAAGATTATTCAAAACAAAAGATACGTGTTAAGAATACAATATTTGCATATAATTTTTAATTTAGCTACTGTTTTTCTTTACCCCTTCAAGTATAAAAAAATCTGTTATGTGGTTCGGGGATGGTGTAAATAAATGGCAGGTTTTTGGATCTCTCGAATCAACGAAACTTTTTTTCATTTGGGCCACCCTATAATGAGCTGCAATCATAATTTTGAGTTTGCATGGTTGAAATGACACTAATTGTCCTCCCTTTCAGCTATTATTACAATGAAATCTCGAAAGCGTGACAAGCTACCCCCGTTTCAGTTAGTCTAGAATTTAAATTTAAAATTCTAAATTATACACACTTTCCTTGGAGTGCACGAGCTGAGGTATGAGCTCGTGACAATTTATGGTTTCTGGTAGCGTGTGCTCGATGGAAATCGCTGGCTTCATGATTTCAAGGGGGGTGCAGAAGAGGCCAGTCATGTCGTCAGGGCTTGGAAACATAACATGGAAACCAAGCAAGGCAGGGCAAAGGGGCAAAACAGCAACATAAGAGGAAAGTAGGCCAGTTCAGTGGCAACAGACTGCAGCTAGTAGCTACAAGAGTTGGCGCAACCAGCACAGTCCGCGGATGAGGGTTTCCGGCAAAGTTGGAGCTTGGAGCCCATCGATCCCACCAGCTACACCTGTGAAAAGGTCATTACACCCCCGTTTTCCTACTACAGCGGAATTGCGAATATGCCCGGCCTACTGTATCGAGTACTTCTCATATTATTTCTATCGATGTCCCTGCGGCACAGTATACCGTAAACCGTAGTCGTAGTCACGAATTCACGGTGCTCTAATTTCCCTCGTTGCTCGCTCGCGAATTCTGAATATACGTATCTATATTCTATAGGCACTGACTTTCGATGAGGTTGTGCCCTCATTCGAAAACCGCATTCGCGGAGAGCACAAAGAGATAGGACGAGTGTCTCTCGAGTTTTCAGGGAGGGTACAGAGCGATCTCTCATGGTACAGATACTGTCCTGCGATTATGATCGTTCAATAAAACCCAGAACGTAAAACGGACTTTGGCAGATTCTTTAGATTTATGAGCAATAACTTTGTTTTATGTTCTTTTCTAGTAGTTTAAAATAAAAATTAATTTGCTAAAAGACAGCAGGTCACGGTGAGACAGAAACGCCTTTAACCCTCAATTGGTACAATTCAGTTCAGCACCCACTAATGGTAACACAGGTGCGATTTGGGACCTTCCATTAATATTAAATATAACTATAAAAATGAAGACAGAAATATATGCGATATTATATGGGATAAGCCGCTGCAGCTGCCCCTGTGTAAATGCTAGCAAGTTGAAAATGTTGCTTGTGCGAATTCGCAACGTGTACCATTTAAGGATTAAGTAATTGGGGTAGTCTGTAATCCCACGGAAATTTTAAGACCAAAAAGAAAAAATCCGTCGGCATGAATTTTTTTGAATGCAGATAATTATAGCCAGAGTGACATAGGTGTATTAAGATTTACACCTGTGAATTACAGCCATCTACAAGAACGAAAATATTACACTAAAAATCGATTTTGTACCTGTATTGGATATCTCGGTCAAGTAATGATTCAAGTAGCATGAAATATTTCAGAATCAATGAAAAATCAGTAAAAAATAAGTTGTATGCATGAAACTTGGGCATACATTGTATCTTGTTTTCAAAAAGTGCCGTAGTCAGGTTACGAAAAGCGAATACTACCGATATTTTCGAAAGCTTATAAATTGCTGAACTTTCATGCGCTGACTACGAAAGTGGCCATAAAAATACCCAAAACACTAATTTCCAAAGTTAAAAATGAAAAAGTTCTATTTCAAAATAGAAATGCAGAAAGAGGCATTCTGGGGGCGTGTTTGTTAAAGAGGCTATAATGGAAAAAAGATAGGATTGAGTAAGATCACATCTTTACACTCTTACCAGCGGCCATTCTCTTCATTATAAAAGAGGGTTTGCTTTTGAAGTGGGCATATGAGAGAAAATGTAGTAGAAAGTAAAAACACCTCTATCCATTTTAGGATGTAGCGTGTTTTGGCAAAGAAGCTATATCTGAAAAAACATAGGGCTGAGTAGGAACACATCCTTATACCCCTTTTCCAGTAGCCTTTCTTTCTTTTCTAAAAAACATATCTACATCTGGAAGGGGGCGGGAGAAAATTCAAAATAACATGTATATATACAGTAAAACTTGCATTTAGCGTCGGTTTTGGGGCTGGCGGCCGCGTTCAATCCAGGCTCTCCGAACTATTCTGTCTCTCTCCTGTTTCTCTCTCTGTTTTGTCATGCCTGACTGAACACCACACACCCCTCGCAGGTCCTCTCACGCATCCCCGCTGCGCAGCGACAATTCTCCGAAACGCTGAATCAAGGTTCGCTAAATCCAGGTTTGACTGTATATATATATATATATATATGAGGAGTCATACAAATTTCAGAATAGAA